>CAJNDV010001034.1:1990-15808 GCA_905221635.1 Symbiodinium sp. CCMP2456
TAGGGTTTCGGGTTTAGGGTTTCGACGCACTGGGTTTCGGATTCAGGGTTTGAGTTGCAGCCCTTGCTCCTGTTCCGCATTTAACTTTGCAACAGTCTTTGACTTCTCCGGCTTCAGCTGATTTCGGGGTGCGTCTTTGAAATCCTGAAACCCTAAGTGCACCCTGAAACCTATAGCCCCCGAACCCTGAAACCGAAGCACTACGCCGCAAACTCAGAGCCCCTGAGGCCTACGTCTGAACATGCAGGTTTCAGGGTTTAGGGCCGCCTAAACCCTAAACCCTAAACCCTAAACCCTAAACCCTAAACCGTAAAGTTTAGGGTTTAGGATCTGGAGGGCGTGGGTGCGTCGGGCTTCGAAAATGTCAGGGTTTTCAGACATCGAAACCTGAGTTCCGGGGTTTGGGGAGTTTGGGGGTCTACTGCAGGGGCCTGGATGGTTAGTAATAATGACCCTAGACCCTATGAGCCCTTAAAGAACCCTATAATGGTCCCCTATGATTCCCCCATTACTTCCGTTTGAGTCCAGAGCCAGGAAGATCAAAGACTAGGGTTTCGAGCAGACTGTCTTCACTTACGGGTGTGAGCGTTGATGGCCTTACCTATAGTGTCCATTGTAGTTCCTTTTTTTGGTTTAACCAGTTATATATTGTGGATTTTATAAGGTATCCCCAAAAAGGAACTACAATGGAGACTATAGGTAGAGCATACAGGGTCTAGGACATAGTCTAGGCGTCTGCGGAGTCTGGATGAAGTTGAGGATTGTTGGTAGTATTTTGACCTTTTCGGCATCACCCAGAAGGCCAAAACCCTAACCCCCTGCCCACAGCTCGCCCTAAGCCCAGAGCACCCAGCATGAAACCTAGCCTTAAAACTTTAAACCCTAAGTCCGAATCGAGATGAGGTGACCGATCTTGGCGTGAGCAATGAGAGGCAGAAAGAGCTCTCCACTCGTGCGCAGGGCTTCGTGCGACTTGTCTTGTCTGATTGGCGAAGTTTCGGATTCTTAAAGAAATTGATTGAGAGGTACCGGTAGTAAGGATCCTGCTTCTCAGAGTTTATCCGAAATCCTACACCCCGAAACCCCCGAATCCTAAATCATGGATTCCTGATGTTCTGGTTCAAACAATGTAGGGGCCCGAATAATTAGAACAAGGTTTTGGGGATTCCTTATTATATTGATAGTATAATATACCCCCAAATCCTATTCTAATTATTAAGGCCCCTGCCATAGAACCCCATGATAGATCCCTTATAGAACCCTTTAAGGATCCCTTTAAAGGAACCCTGTTCTAACTATTAAGGCCCCTACATTATGCCGATGTGTGTTCATGGTTTATCCGGGGTTGTAGGGCCCCCATTGACGTGGCTTTCTGTTAGTATACGGTTTAGGGTTTCGGGTTTGAGGTTTATAAGGTTTTGGATTTTGTGTTTAGGGCCGCAGTTGTAGGGCCCAGATTGACGTGGTTTTCTGTTAGTATACGGTTTAGGGTTTCGGGTTTGAGGTTTATAAGGTTTTGGGTTTTGGGTTTAGGGCCGCAGTTGTAGGGCCCACATTTCCGTGGTTTTCTGTTAGTATATGCGCGTGGGCCATTAAGAGCATACCTAGTTTTCGACCGTATATAATAATAACCCGCAGCAAATCCTGGGATTGAGGACTCTCTGCCCCAGACCCCCAAAAGGATCTAAAAAATAGATCCCCTAATTAGGGACACTAACTACTAAAGGGTACTTTATAAGAACCCCCTTATTAGGGGATCTATTTTTTAGATCCTTTTGGGGGTTTGAGGCTGCCCTAGCCACGAACTATTAGTCTGGCAACAGCAAGTTCCTGCCGGTTCCCTCAGGACGAAAAGAGCCCTAAAAGGGTTTAGGGTTCACATACCATATAGGGTTTCATGGTATAAGGGTATAGAGCCCCTGCTTTTTAAGGTTCTTTTCGTCCTTAAGGTTTAGGGGTTCTTGACAGTTGGTTTCGGGTTGGTAAGGCTCTGGGTTTTGGGTTTCTGCCACGGCAGTGGCGATCACCAGGATGACGACGCGGAGATCCAGCTGTATTACGGGGGTTTCCGCAAATAGGGGACGCTAATATAGTATCCTAAAAAGTAGGATGCTTATTATAAGGAGCCCAAAACAAGGTACCCCTTATTTTCGGAAACTCACAAACCTCTTTCCACATCCCAAGCGGACACCGGGAATAGACGCGTCTGCTTGTTGACCGTCATCACGGTCGAGCGCCTGGAGTGGTGTTTGCCACCCATACGGGAGGAATTCTATGTAGTTGAGTCTGGGCTTACCCAGACCCCCAAAAGGATCTAAACATAGATCCCCTAATTGGGGACCCTAACTACTAAAGGGTAGTTTATAGGAACCCCCTTAGGGGATCTATTTTTTAGATCCTTTTGGGGGTTTGGGTAGGGCGTGGTTCAGGCTTCCGCGGAAGGTTCTTCTGGAATTATGGCAACATCGGGCTGGTGTTTATAAGGTGCCTCGAGCCGTGAATGCCCATGGCTCTTGGGACGCGAAGAACCGAAACGTGTCATTTTGGGGATCCTAAAGACAAGATAATATGCCCTATAAAATCCTTAAATCCCCACTGGTTTGGGTTTCGGGTTTTTTGGATTCCATGTTCAGGTTGCTCTTGGTTACGGATGATCGTCTTTCACAACAGAGGGGTCGGCATCACTGCTTAGGGTCCCTTATTGGGTTTAGGGTTTAGGGTTTAGGAAAACGATCCAGAACATATTAACCCCAAGCCCTCAACCATATCCCCAAACCCGAAATCCTGAACCCCTAAAATGAACGCCTAATCCCCTAAGCCCCAAACCCGTAAACCCTGAACCGCAAAGCCCTATTCTAATTATTTAAGTCACCTACTGTACTGCTGGAGGTCTCTCGTCGAAAACCACCAGATATCCAGGAGCTTCCGCCCGTCTTGCATATGGGGTTTGGGGATTAGGATTTCGGGCTTAGGGCTTAGGAAGTTTAGGGTTTATAAGGTTTAGGATTTAGGGCCTGGGGTTTAGGAAGCTTTTGGTTCAGGATTTGGGATTTAGGGTTTAGGGTTTAGGGCGGCTTCCAGGACACGCTTCCTCCGGCTTCAACCTTACTTAGAGGGTCGTACACTACCGCTTAGGGCTTGTAGTTTAGGGTTTAGGGGTTTAGGGTTTAGGGTTTAGGGTACCCTTTTTCTGAATGACTAGTTCGAGATTTAGATTCTGCACCCTAAGATTTAAAAACGGGGTCAGGTCTGACCCTCTAGTAAAGTTCGTAAAGCCCAGATTATCAGCATCACCAATCACAGATTTGCTTCCAGACGGCTGCATGCGTTGTGCTTGGCTGAAATGAGAAATACTGTAGATCTCCAGCTGCCTAAACTGTATACGTAACTACGCAAGCCAATAACATACGACTAAGACTTCCGCAATCACAGGGTTAACCTGGGCTCTTGTTAAATATTTCAAACTGCCATGCCAGGGATGTATGGAAAATGATGTCGTTTCCTTATTCTGGCAATTCAGCCCCTTAACAAGATCCAGTAATTAAGCTTCAGAAACCCGAGTCATTCCCTGTGACGCATCGTTTCTTCAGCGAGAAGACTCTCCAGTTCGTTTGTAAAAGGTTTTGGTACGGTTTTAGGGTTCAGGGTTTAGGGTTTGGGGTTTAGTTAGTAGCCAAGTCACGTGCTAGCCAAGAGGGGATCCTTAGTCGAAGCCTTTGCAGCTGGAGCCCCTGCTAGTAGAAACTTCAAGCCTTGCGGCGTACTGAGAAGTATCGCAGTGCCGCTGTCCATAAGGACTCCGTTTTCTTTAAAGGAGAATGGGATCATCCACTGGTAGTACCAACCCTGAAACACCAGAAACAATCGATCACTGCAATGAAGGACATGCAAGTTACAGCAAGTTGCTATGTCAGCAACAGCAGCTGAAAGCACACGCCCGGCTAAGCGCTTTCATGAGACAGTGACGTTCATAGAAGCATTCAGAAAGACGTGCCAGGAGGAGAAACATGAGCCCGACAAATACGAAGAGCTTCTTGAGGGGCGCATCGTTCTTGTCCTCAACCATTTCGGAAAACCAGTCGGTGACCTGGCCGCACAGATGTGGGAAGTTCAGCATCGACTGCGGGACTGCATTGTAAAACGCAGTGCCCGTCTTATGAGGACACCTGCAAGGGAACCTTACTTTGAGAAGATTGAGAGTGGGTTCCTTTTGTTAGTACCTTGGGTTGGATCGCACATATGACCTAGAGTCTTCGTATACTTGTGATTTCAAGTTTTCAGACCTAACAGAGATAGCATTGACCAGTTTCCGACGGCAGTTTAAGGTTAAGGGTTTAGGGTCCAAGTCTGTAATCAATCTGTCGCCGCATCATTTCTCTGTCCTACGTGCAGCCATCAGTTCCCCCGCAATACCAATCGTCTCCCTGTGCCTCGACACGCCGACGGAGCTCCAGTTTTGTGGTTCAGGTTTTAAGGGTTCAAGAGTTTCAATCCATGTGCATACTCTGGACTTAATTAATTTAAGCAGGCTCTCTGACTGTAGGGCTAAAATCTCAACGGTAGGATTTCGGTGTCCGATCATTTTGCGTTGTACAGGAGCCTGTTCTTGGTGGGTTGGGTCATCAAAACAAAAACTGAGAGCGTAGACCCCAAGCAGTCCCTGCCTTACTAGGAATACTTTGTTTTATGATATGATAGTCTGATAGTTCCTGTATACTATAGAACATAGCCCGAAACCCTATTCTAATGATTGAGGCTCCTAATATAGAGCCCGATTCTAGATCCCTTTTGGAACCGTGTACGGATCCCTTTAAAAGGGACCCTATTCTGACGAGTGGGGTTCTACTGTTTACACACCCCCTAAACCCTCAACCCTAAACATTCCAAAAGCCCCGCGATAGCCGCATGAATCCAACATACTGCCCACACTACCGATAGTCTCCGTTGTAGCTCGTTGTTGTTGGGGGGTTTAGGGTTTAGGGTCGACCAGGATTTTAAATTGTCGTCTTGATGGGTAGATCTCTAAGTTAGGTTCCCTTTTGGGTGTTTATAAGGCTGCCGTACGGAACCGAAAAGCCTTGAACATACCGAACGGAAATGCAATGTGGAGCAGGACTCGTTACAATCGTGGCAAGAAGATCAAACGAATCCCTAAACCCTAAACCCTAAATCCTAAACCCTAAACCCTAAACCGCCAGATACATCGAAGGATCTCTCGCTGAAGGAGCACTTCTCAGATGAGGCTTGGACCGGTCCAGACTCAAAGCCCTGTAACCAAGAGGGTCCATATACACTACTATTATGGAATTAGGTCCCCAAAACCATAATAGGGATGGTCTTTTAAGGCCTAATTCCATGATGGTAGTATATATGGACCCTCTGGGTAAACTATAAACCCTAAACCCTAAACCCTAAACCCTAAGCCCTAAACCGCAAGTGTCTTGCTGTCGTCGTGTCGGTAGAAAAATGCCACGACGCTTTTGAAGGGCCCTGGGCTTTTCGGGTTTAGGATTTCGGGTTTAGTTCAGGGTTTAGGGTTTAGGGTTTAGTTTAGGGTTTAGGATTTAGGGTTTAGGGTTTAGGGTTTAGTTTAGGGTTTAGGGGTTTCTGTAGGACTTAGTGCGCTTTGGTTTCTGAGGCAGTGGGTTTTCAGGTAAACGAGTGCCAAATCCTCAAAGGCATTCGGGCCACTGCTCTACTGTCTGAAGGCGCCTGCGGCTGCGCCTGTGATGGTCGAACATGAAAATTCTTTCCGCATCTGAGAAGGTCCGAATGTGCAGTGTGCGGTGGTTCACCGTCTTGGGCTGGCAGTTTCCTTGCTTCCGAGATTTCGAGTTGAAGTTAGTGAGGCTTCTCGCTAGACACTGTCCAGGTGAAACCATGAATGAAATGCGGTAGACGTGAAAACGGTTAGTCTAACTCTATGACGGCAACAGTACGACATTGCACATCATAGTCCCAGTCTTGCTATCAAGGTCCCTGTTGTCTTTACTTGCTGCCGTGTCACTGAAGCTGGGCAGCTAGCCACCACGTAGCAGCTGCCACCTACAGCATTAAAGTTCAAGTTTCTGCTGCGCTTTTTCGAATTGGGGTGGCTTGGGGTTACACCCGACAGGGACGACTAAAAACTAAACCCTAAACCCCGGCTTGCAAGTCCTGAAGCGAAACCACCGCCTCATTTCTTGATGTCTCGTCTTTGCCTACACCCGACGGGGACGACGGCTTGCAAGTCCTGAAGCTTTGCTTCTGTAGGTAGCCTAGACCCGGCTAGGATTAGGGTTCGCAAGCCCTCAGCCTGAACATTCCCCATCCCTGAATTCTAGACCCTGTTCAGGGCTTGTTGACCCAAAGCATCCCCAAGTGCTGAACCCTTAGCCTTAAACCCCACTTGTAGTTTTGATCAACTCTAAACATCCCTAATTGCACCCTATGTGGAGAGGCTTCAGAGTTGATATACCCTAAACATCACCAAATTCCAAAACTAGCCTGTAGAGCTCAGGGGCCGAATCGGCAAGCAGCTCCCTGCAAGCCCGAGAGGTCTTGAACCCCGGCTGTAAGCGGCAAGGAGGGTATGAGGTTGTCCGTGCCGTAGCAATTTGAATTGCCCCCAGAACCCTAAACCCTAAACCCGGCTTTTACTTACATCCCCAGAATCTGGGTTTGCTCTGCATAGGCTTCACCCTTTATAAACTCTACCTGTAATCTCCATTGTAGTTCCTTTTTTTGGTTTAACCAATTAGATATGAAGGATTTTATAAGGCATCCCCAAAAAGGAACTACAGGGGAGACTATAGGTAAGCCCTAATTTCAGCTTGCGCTGCGGATCCGGGAAGAAACCAGAGCAAGCCAAGAGCCCCGGTGTGTTCGGCCAATAGCAACAATCATAAGTCATAAGAGAGTTTGGGTTTAGGGTTTAGGGTTTAGGGCCTAGTAAACAGTAGTACCCAAAGGCTCCATGTACCTTTCTAGTAGATACTTAGGCCTTAAAGGGGTCCCTATATAGGTACTTTAAGGCCTAAGTATCTACTATATGGGTACATGGAGCCTTAGGGGTAAGGCATAGTAAGCTATATCCAATAGAAAGATTAAAAGCTAAGAGTAATCAACGAAGCGAAGCGAAAGTGCTTGCAAAGGGTTGCAAGTTGCAACCTGTTGCAGCTCAGGGTTTGTAGGTGCCTCGATGCATTTTATGATTCTCTCATTTTTGAGTCACCGGGCGGCAAATCTGCGTGAAACACCTGCTTGGGACCTCGGAGGCCCAAGACAGGGGCTTTAATAGCTAGAATGGGGTTTCATAGGGTTCCTTTAAAGGGTTCCTTAAAGGGCTCTATAAGGGCGACTAGAAGGGTTTAGGGTGTAGTTTGCCTTGACAATTAGAATAGGGCTGTGGGGTAAGTTATACGATGAGTATAATAAGGAACCCCTAAAATAGTGTTGGTAATTATCTATGCTCCTATATTAGGGCAGCCCTAAAGAATCAACTAAACCCTAAACCCTAAACCCTAAACCCCAAACCCTAAACCCTAAAGAATCAAGCTCCCAAGTCGCCAGTTGCAGGATCTCTCGCCAACCTTTTAGGGTTTTTTGGTTTAGGGTTTAGGGTTCAGGGTTTTCAGTGGATCCTTGCAGCTGTCCGAAACTCTCCTGTGTTTTTGGGGACGTTTGGGTTTCACTAAAGACATACTCTTGATTTCAAAGGGCTCCTGTTATGCTCAGAACTGATAACCCTAAACCTTAAACCTTAAACCCTAAACCCTAAACCTTAAACCCTAGACCCTACACCCCCTTTCAAATGGATAAGGCCTCGAAAGTACATAGGTGGGAAGCAGCCCGGCGGGATGGGATTTCGGAACTTCCCTAACCCAAAGGCTCCATGTACCTTTATAGTAGATACTTAGGCCTTAAAGGGGTTTCTATATAGGTACTTTAAGGCCTAAGTATCTACTATAAAGGTACATGCAGCCTTAGGGTAAGGCATGAAACCGCAGAACTGACATGTCCCTTCAGCTCCATATCTATGCATTCTCTAAGGGCTTTAGGAGGGACCCTTAAAAGGGACCCTTGTAGGTTATTGGGGTTAATATGGAGACTACTTGGCTATATCAGGGGTATATAAGGACTATACAATGGTTATTTAAGGTACATTCGCTTCTTGTGATCCTCGAATGCCCTACCGCAATAGCTTCAGTTCATGCTTCAGGTAGTTTTGGGTGTAGGGTTCAGCTTTATACGTCTGAACAAGCGGCGTTTTTCGCGGCGAGTACTCGGTGCCTCGGACTTTTTTCTCCACCGGCTCTTGTGCGCTATTCTCCTGGAGCGTTCTCCTGGAGCCTGATAGCTTCAGACTCCGGCGGCTCTGGCCACTGGGATGCACAAGAGCTTCTACGAGTTTTCGGGTCTTTGAGCTTGACTTTTTTCCCGGGTAGTACTAATGTCTCTCTCAAAAGGAACCTTATTGAGAGGGTCTATATCCCCAAAAAATCTCCCAGCTCCTAGTTTCAAGCACGCAATATGAGTCGAATCACTCCCCCTCTTGATATGGATACTATGAACATAACTAAATACCCTAGACCCTTAACCCTAAAGCCCAAACCCGAATACCCCAAAACACAGTTCGATTTATGGTAAACCGCTACCCAGCAGCTTACGAAGCTGAGCTAGAGCTGGCTTCCGTTCCTCAATCATCTGAAAGTCAGATTCTCAGATAAGCAATACCTCTGTTTAGGGTTTGGGGTTTAGGGTTTAGGGTTTAGGGTGTAGGGTTTAGGGTACAGGTCTGCACTGCCGGGCCCTCAATCCCAACACCCTAATCGTAAGGACTTTGGGGTTCTGATGATTCGGAGGATATCTCATGGAAAAAGCGGGGGTGTCGTGGTCAGGGCTCCTGCAGCAAGACCAAAGCTGAAACCAGGAACCCTTTACTAAGCCCCTACCCGATACCCTCAGCCCTAATCTAAGACTATGACTATGACCGATCCACATGTGTATCAGTCCCGGTGGCCTATGGACCGGCCACAGCACGGCTATCTCTGCCAACCTGAAACAGGTAAGGCACCAGCTGGAGATCTCTGTGGAGGGCTCTTTGTTGACCAGGGGTTGTTCTCCGAACGGTCACACCGTAGCGGAGGTTAGTCTCACGGCCCAAAGTCCGAATTGACAAATCTGGGTCCCTCAGTTGATAAATCATGCCACAGAACCCAGCCCCCCCACCCCGGGCCCGGATACCTATCGGCTTCAGTATCTGGATCAGGCATTTGGGGTTATTCTTGGTCGTTTACATTCATGATCTCAGGTATACAGTGTCAGGGTTATGAGTAGGCGGAGCCCTGCATGTCATAAAATGCGGCTCAAGAAAAGTGCCCATCACAACTTCCAGTGAGCATACACGCCTCGCCAGAAGTGTGGTAACTTTAGGTGGTATCTCCATCCCGGAATCAAGTCAGCCAGCCCCTCTGTAGCAAAGCTAGCGAAAAGTAGAAGATTAAGCTGCCACCGGTAATCGGGCTTCTGCTCAGCCATGCTTCGTGGGGAGCCGCCCTTGTTCTTATCACTTTGAGCCTTTTCAGGGTTCAGGGTTTAGGGTTTAGGGTTTAGGGTTTAGGGTTTTTATGCCCCCGCAGTCATTCATGCACTTGGCGATGTTTGTTTTATTTAGGCTCTCTGTCATCATTGTCCAGGCCAGATCCATGACAGCCCAAAACATGGGCCTAGGTGGCTTTTCTTTACTATATTTCAAAGATCCCTAAAACCTAAACCCTAAACCCTACACACTAAACCCTAAACCCTTAAACCCTTAACCCCAAACCCGATGCCATAAACCACGGATCCTGAAGCCGAAGACCGACCCAGAACCCAAACAAACAGTGCTCTCCTCGATTTCAGCTTTCAACTACAAAGGATTTAGGGTTTAGGGTTTAGAGCTTTCAGCTACAAAGGATTTAGGATAAAGAACTGTGAGGCCTCCATTGGGGGTATTTTTGTTTGAAGGGCGGGTGGTTGTTGGTTGCACCAGAATCCGAGAACATATACCCCGAATGCCGGAACCCTACATCCAAACGCTACCATTGACCAAAAAACTTTCAACCACACCCATAAGCACTAGATCCACAGGAATCGCCTCAGCAGTTTGCTCTTTCGATGTCTTTAGACCTGTTTTGGGTTTTAGGCTTAGGCCCTGGGTTTAGGCCCTTCCCCTCCGTCGAGTATCACCGCTCTTTGGCGGTCGTGGCTTCGCTTTCAACTCCCTTAGTAGACTTCTCCCAACAACAGTCTTTGGGTTCAGGGTTTAGGGTTTTAGGGTTCAGGGGTTTAGGGTTTAGGGTTTAGGGGGTTTAGGGTTTAGGGTTTAGGGTTACAACAGATACATGTGGTGTCAGCATATTTCCCTAGGGCTCCAGTTGCCGATATAGTAGCTTACACAATACCAATAATATGTAACACAGTATATAATTAGCCCATTACTTAGGTCAACCACAGACCCCAAGCCCTAAACCCTAAAACCTAGACCCTTTTAAACCCTAAAACCCTGAACCCTAGACCCTAAAACCTAAAGGTAAGTGGAGCTTAGGGTTATCCTGGCGAAGTTGCGAGATTCCTCACGCCTGTGCAGTGCGGCGGAATCTTCTTGACAGTTGGGGGCGTCAGTGTATCGGGTTTAGGGTCTAGGGCGTCTGAAGAAGTAGCAAGAACTACTAGTAGTAACTAGTATTAGTAGTCGTGTTACTATAATTTTTTGTATTGTCATTCTGGTCCATTATGGTTGTTATTATTACTACTTTTGTATTTGGGTAGTTCTCCAAATTAGGGTCCCTTTTAGGTCCCCAATATAGTACGGCACCCTTAAAACAAAAAAGGACCCTAAAAGGGACCCTAGTTTAGAGAACTACATATTTGTATGAAGCCTCCAGGATTTCAATCGGTACGATGAGACATGAGATCATGCGAACCGAGGCTTCGATCCGAGCGACCTATCTCTCTGGGTTTAGGATTTAGGGTTCAAGGGTTTAGGGTTTAGGGTTTAGGATTTAGGATTTAGGGTTTAGGTGTTTAGGAGGAAAAAGGAGAAGTGCCTATGTTGGGGGCTCCCGGAAACCAGGGGTGCCTTTTTGAAGGACGCTGCCATCGTATTTCAGTGTTGGGGTTCCGTGATATTCGGAGCTGGCATGCTAATGGACTTCACCATGCCAACCATTAATTATCTATTTGCGTTTCAACAGCCGCCTTTAGGTTCAGGTCCAAGGGTTTAGGGTTGAGGCGTTTAGGGTTTAGGGTTGAGGGGTTTAGGGTTTAGGGTTTCGGGCGTCAAGGCCCAGACAGCAGGAGGATATGTAGGTTCAGTGCTTTTGCGGATGCACCTGGAACTGCAGCGCGTATTGTCGGTTTAGCTCTTTCAGGCTTCATCGCACCCTATACGCCGCTACACTACGACACGTGCTTGGCAGGGTTTAGGGTTTAGGGTTTAGGGTATCCTGATCTTGAGTACTCATGCGGTTCACATCATTGATCCACGAACCGTACAGCTCCAGACTTGTACTGACACTTATCAACCCTAAACCCTAAACCCTAAACCCTAAACCCTAAACCCTTATCACTCCGAAAACGGACTAAACCCCAAGCCCGAAGTCGCCTAAAGCCTAAACCCTAAAGGCACCCGTCCCCAATGCAATGTAGGGGCCTCAAGAATTACCAATACTGTCAGTTTAGGGTTTAGGGTTTAGGGTTTAGGGTTTAGGGTTTATTGGGGGCTCATTATAATTATAGCATAATGGGCCCCAAAAAACCCTATTCTACTTATTAAGGCCCCTATATTACACCTGTGAACCCTGGAGCCATAGCCCGGTTGAGCACATCGCCGTCCCCAACTGGCCCGTGACCAGTGACCTGTCAGGGAGACCTGCCATCGTGATACGTGGCTTTGGGCTGGCAGAAGAGTGTTGTGTCAGGGGTTCAGGACTTCGCTCACTTTGAAAGTCAGGTTCTACGATGTATGTAAAGTCCTACGAGCAGCTGCTACAAAAATGTATTCTACACAGCGTCCCTTGCAGTAGAACCCATCTCCTCGGTCATGCACGCAAGACGATTGTTGGAACTAGTCAAGCAAACGTGCCAAGCCCGAGAAAGCAACATGTCGCCGTATGCCCAAACCAAGACGGCTACACTAGCTTCATGGGCTCATCTCGTGTTCACACACGTCGATGTTTGTTGGCGAGGAATGCTAGGTTTATGCTTTCTCTTGGTATTGAGACGCGCAAGACCCAAGCCCTGAAACGCCACATTGTTGCAAAATACATAGGCTTCCACTTGTAAGGTCTCAGCCACAAGTTCAAGACCCTAATCCTAAAAGCCCTAAGTATTGGGAATTGACCCCGTGAGGTGATGGCCAAGAACAGTGTAGTGGTTCTGCGAAAGTTTTCAGAGTTTTGGTTGAGAGTTTGATTCTTAATCCTTTAGGGCTGTAGTTCCTTCTTCTGGCAGCACGAAGCTGTGTGTATTGATCAGCCTGACTACGTGAAGGCTGTGAAACCGTTTTTGCGACCTTGGCGCAGAGAGCTTCAAACAAAAAATCCGTCCACCTGTTCGAGAAGCCATATGATGATGATCTGATGTGAATGTCCGAACGTATGGAGATGTAGGATGTTAATAGAATCAGGGTGCGGGCGTAAACCTTCGATGTCGCAAGTTTGGGTACTCCAGTCCTGAGGTTGGTTGTGGTGAACCGATTTCAGTCAACAGCGCCATAATGAAAGGGTCGGAACAACACGGTTTAGGGTTTAGGGTTTAGGGTTTAGGGGTATACAGCCTAACATAACACCACCTACAAACCCGAGCTCAGCATCGCGTTGTGTGCCGCTTTTTAGGGCTAGGGCCAAGCCAAGGATCTCAATACATACCGTACCTGCCCATATGAACCCCTATCAAATTTTGTGAGATTCCACAAACTCTCCCAGAACACATAATTCAGACTCCCACATGCCCAACAACTCCGCAATGGAAAGTCGCAGCTCCAAACCCGTCAGAAAGTTTGGAGCCCCCTTTGCTAAAAAAGTGAGTCTGGTTCTTCCTTTAAAAGACCAGGAGTCAGACTTTCCATTGCTCCGGTATTTCCTCGATGGGAAGTCCATGTCCGCCCTCAACCCTAAACCCTAAACCCCTAAACCCCTAAACCCTAAACCCTCTCTCCCTGAAAATGCCCACGAAGCCTCGGAGAGACCCCCAAATTCGGAGCCCACGGTTCAAGGCTTAGGGAAACCCTAAACCCCTAAACCGTACTAGGCTCCTACAAGACCTGACACTGAGAGGCCCCGGAGAGCCCTGAAACCCCAAGCCACATAGCCAAATCTACCCCTAAAGTTCGGAGGTCCCAACTGGTTCGCGGAAAATACAATCATGTATTTGTGTGCTTGTATGTATTTGTGTGTCTGCATCTGTATGCGTACTGATTGCATACCTGTATATCTGCATATTCGTTGGGCCATAATGAAGGTCTATGTGTATGTCATGTATGCCCTAAGCCCTAAGCCCTAAGCCCTAAACCCTACACCCTACACTCTAAACCCTAAGCCCAAAGCCCTAAGCCCTAAACCCTAAACCCTAAACCCCAAACCCCTAAACCCTAAACCCTAAACCCTAAACCCTTCAAACCCTCCAAACTCTAGACCCTAAGCCCTTAACCCTAAGCCCTAAGCCCTATAAACTCTAAACCATAAACCCTAAACCCTAAACCCTACACCCTAAACCCTATACCCGAAACCCCTAAACCCTAAACCCTAAACCCGAAACCCCTAAACCCTAAACCCTAAACCCTAAAATGTATTCAAC
>CAJNDV010001036.1:0-10019 GCA_905221635.1 Symbiodinium sp. CCMP2456
AAACCCTAAACCGCTTGGGGTTTAGGAAAGCGCGGCGCTTTGCTTAAATCGCTCAGCGCAAGTGGATCGGCTCTGGCACCAAGGCAACGGAGCGGGACATCTTGTTCTCCATCCGAATCATCCCCTCAGAGCTCTAGGGGGTTCCTGTAAGGTTCCTGTAAAGAGGTTAACCCTAAACCTTAAGTCCACAACAAATTTGTCAAGGCTTTGGGTTATCCATGCCTGGGGTTGGGGCTTAAGGCAGAGGACTTACTATTCTATGAGCCTAGGGCTTGGTGTTTGGGGTAGGGTTTAGGGTCTAGGGTTTAGGGTTTAGGGTTTAGGGTTTAGGGACTTCTTGTGTAGGGCGTGGGCTTTCGGGCTGAGGGTCCATAGGGGTTTTTCATCCACCAAATCATCACTTAGGCTCATGTTCAAGGCCTACTGTGCGGTGTAGTGTCTTGCTTCATGTTAGACGGGTCTTTTCCAAGTACCCTTAAACAAATCCTAAACCGTAAATCCCTAAACCCTGATTGAACCCTAAAGGTACCGTGCCGTTGGTTTGTCTCGGGCCCTAAGGTTGATCAAACCGAAACCCACGGTTTGTCCCGTGGAATCCCCATTCCCAAAAGCCCAAATCAGGGTTTGAGGGCGGTAAACAAACCGTTTGGAAGAGCACGGTGATGAGAGTTCAGTTTGGAGTAGTTACTGTAGGGGCCTCAATAATCGGCATAGGGTTTCGGGGTATATTCTACCATAATTGTAATAAGGAGCCCACCAAAATAATATAGGTCATTATTTAAGGCCCCTATGTTACAGGACTTGGCCTAACCCCAGGCCTTCTCCACATGCCCGCAGCCTTTCCTAGCGTCCAACGGTTGTGGGAAGTTTCAATATCAATTCGGGGGTACATGGTTCATTAGAAGCTTGCATTACTCTTCAACACTGAGGTTGATACACCCACAACTTCTCATCCAAAGTCCGACTCCCTAAATCCTCCCCAACACTTACACGACCTTATACAGTAGTACACCATAATACAACATGACCTTACAAACAGACAAGACTAGACCATCTATGAAACCTCGAAGCCGCAGACTAATATGACCTCCCTGAAACCCTAAGCCCCCTAAGCCCTCAAACCCTGAACAGTCGAGGCTCCACCAGGTTTGCATCGATCGCCCGGAGCTCGGTGGACCACTTCGGGTCGTTCGCTTTGCTGGGCGCATCCTCGTTTATGGCTTAGGCTTCCCTAAACCCTAAACCCTAAAGTTCAACTAAACCCTGAACGGTGTCGGGCTGGAGAGTTGATGGCTCAGACCTTAGATCGTAAGGTGGGGGCCTTGAAAACTAGAATAGAGGCTTTGGGGTATATTCTACTATAACGATAATAAGGAGCCCCGAAAATGTTATTGATATGATTATTAAGGCCCCCTATACTACGGTTTGGAACCCTAAACCCTAAACCCTAAACCCTAAACCCTTAAAGGGTCGCAGGCCTCAAGATTGGGGTCACCGTCTTCGGGAAACGCGGGCGGTTCAGATCCTGAGACTCGCGGGTCCCGATTCAAAGGTGTGTTTAGGGTTTAGGGTTTAGGGTTTAGGTTTAGGGTTTAGGGTTTAGGGTTTAGGGTTTAGGGGTGTTTCTGGGAAGAACCAATGTCTACGGTTGAACCCATGGGCCCCTAACATGGGCCCTTAGGGGATTCGAGGGTCCCAGAAGGGTATATATAGGGTATATAGTAGGTATATTAGGGTCCCAGGGTTAAGGGCCCATACTAGGGGCCCATGGGTTCTACCTTAGACAACGTAAAGCATGGCTGTTAAACCGACGGTTTAGGGTTTAGGGTTTAGGGAACCTCACATCATTGCAGAGGTTTACTGCTTAGCGTTTACCTGTTGCTGCAAATCCTGCGCAACAGTCGGTCATTACCACGTTATTTCCTGGCATAGAACAGCAAAACTCACGGGTTTTTGGATCCGCAGCCAGGGTTTGGGGATCAAGGAAAGGCAGCAACCATTCTCCAAGACGCGCAAGACAAGAAAGATTCACCCACATGTAAACCCTAAAGCCTCGAAGCCTCCAAAATCCCAAACCTCGAGCCCGAAGTCGTGAACCGCCATGCCCAAAGCTGCAGGTGGTCGGATCCCTTGTTGCAAACTGGCTGTAACATACACCCCCCGGGTGGGAAGATTCCCCAAGTAAACCGCTGTCAAGATGCACATGTCCTAGACCTAAACCCCCCCTCAACCCTCAACGCTGACCCGTCCACTAAATGCAAGTGTTACACAAAGCCCTAACCCTGAACCTTAAACCCTATAAAACCCTTCTAACAGCCAAAAAACCCTTCAAACCACCACAGAACAACCATAAAAGCCCTCAGCCCTAAACCCTAAACCCTACACTCTACACCGTAAACCCGAAGCCCTAAACCCAAAACCATACACTCTACACCCTAAGCCCCAAGCCCAAAACCCTAAACCATACACTCTACACCCTAAGCCCCAAGCCCAAAACCCTAAACCATACACTCTACACCCTAAGCCCCAAGCCCAAAACCCTAAACCCCGAGTTGCAAAACCCTAAACCCTAAACCCTACACCCTAAGCCCCGAGTTGCCTGGAGCTGGCTCCGAGTTATGGAGGTCCACACAACGCGGTCGCCCATCTGGAACTTTCAGAGTTTAGGATTTAGGGTTTAGGGCTTAGGGGTTTAGGGTTTAGGGCTTATAGGGCTTATAGGGTTTATAGGATTTTGGGCTTTTGGGTTTAGGGTTTAGGCTTTAGGGTTTAGGCTTTTGGGCTTAGGGGTTCCTCTGCAAGGCTTTGGGTTCCTTTGGGGCTATTGGTTCCGTTCAGGGTTGCTATGAGGGTTGCTGGAAGGTTTACTACTGTTGATGATCTAAATCCTGCATTACTTTACAGGACCCTGAACCATGAAATTATGGCCTACCCTTCATTATGGGTAATGCAGCATTTATATCATCGACCGTATGATGGCTGTCGTTAAGTCGGGCTCAATATAGGGTTACTGCAAGGGTTCTATGTGCGCTTCGGGTTGAAGATTCCAGGTTTAGGGGCAGGGCTGCCTTTCATGATTAATTAGAGGATTTCTGGAATGGTACAGGGTTTAGGGTTTGGGGTGTTCATTTTGGGATGTGCGCGACTTGGGCTCTGTTTTCCTAAAGGTTGAGGGCTTCGGCTTCGATTGCTACGGTTTGGGGTTTAGGGACGAAGCTTACGATGATGGGTTGAGGGTTTCGAAGAGCAGTTGTGGGTTCGGGGTCTATCTTGCGAAAACAGGAGCTTGCTGTGCTGTGCCATTGGTTCAATGTTCACTAAACTAAACCCTAAACCCCAAAGGATTCGGGGCTGAGGGTCTCGGAATCCAGGCGAGCCAGCTGTCAAGGATGTCCGTGCTATCACGAAACTATATGTATAGAGTTGAGTTAATGTTCTACGTTGGGTCTAGGACCCTCAAGGTTTAGGGTCTCATCTCTGTCATCTCTTCAACCTCAAACCCTCACTGAGCTTTACCTAGGTCATACGCCGCTCACTTTGAGTTATCCTCGATCTCAAGGCAGGGCCCAATTGGGGCTCTCCTGAGGAAGGCTTGGGATTTTAGGCTTTACGGTTTTGGGGGGTTTAATCACCCCTGCAAGTTAACCCTAAACCCTAAACCCTAAACCCTAGTTGCAAACAGAAGCAGCTCTAAAGAGAAGCCGAAAGTCGTTTGGCGGTTGCAGTGTCGAGGCAGCCTGTTTTACCGCTGATGGGAAATTGAATGCCCAGTACGGAAGGTTTCGGCTTTAGGGTCTGAAAAGGGCCACTTGAACCCACCAAGCACAGTATCTGGCATTTCACAGCAACTTGAAACAGGTAACGACTTGACAACGCAGCATTGAAGAGGGCCAACACATCTGAAGTCCTAGACCGACGTCCATGTGGAGGGTTTTGTGTTTAGACAGCTTGGCAACACAGCCGGCCTGGAGGCAGGACCTTTTGAGGTGTGACGTGGGGTCTGCCTCCTGCACATTGCAAATCGGAATTTGGACCCATGCAGCTAGAGCGAATAGAGTGTTCTGGATGACGAATTACATAGGAATTGAATTGTTCGGCATTCGGGGATCCTCCTAAACCATAAACCCTAAACCCTAATCCGTTCCTGAAGCAATGAAATACATGGCAGACTCTGCACAGCTCAAGGCTAGACGGCTAGACTCGGCAAGACAGCAAAGGCTTAGCTGCTAGGCAGCCCTGAGAACAAACTCCAAACCTCTCGACGAGCAGAGGTTTGTGAAGTTTGTTTGGGGAGTAGAATGGCTGTACTACTATTGCTTGATGCTGCTCTGCTATCATTGAACCTGCTCCTGCTGATGTTGCGGTTCCTGTTGCTCCTGCTGTCGCCACCGCTATCAGTCACTAGCGCTGCACCACGACCAAACCATCGCCCGGAAAGACTGCCCCCAACGATAGAATTGAACACTGCCTTTGCAAAACGAGAGAACCCAGTAATGGATGAAACACCCTGCCAGAATCAGACCACCACTTACCAGAAATCACTTCTATCGCCACAAATCACCTGTAGCAGCAGCAACATCAAGCCTAAGCAACATTGTTGTCGACAGCTACATCAGCTACAGCAGCAGCAACAACAATGCGTGACTTAGAAGGAATAACGGTACGTAGGAGTAATATTGGAGGTAATTTTGACATGAACAAGAATTGTGACGAAAAGTGTATCTGTAACTATCAGTACAACTATAAGCGCACTAATGATAACTGTCAGCAGGACAATGACAACCATCATACGAGTCGTGGCACCAATGATGCAACCACCCACTGCTCGTTTAGATCATTGTGCATCACATCCATAAAACCCTAAAGCGTAAACCTTACATCCTAAACCTTAAACCCTCAACCGATAATCATGCGCCGTAAGCCCGAAGTTCTCAGGACCTCGCACTAAAAACATCCTCTCCGAAGACCCCCTATGCCATATGCAGAGCTTACCTTCTGCAGCGATTACTGATCAGGGTTTGAAACGCGTAGCTTTGGGATTTCGGACTTGCGCACTTCGCACCCCGCAAAGCCAAAACCACAAGGCTTCGAGGACGTGCACCCTAAACCCTAAACCCTAAACCCCTAAACCCTAGGCTGGTGCCTCTTTGGACGCCCGCATCTTCGTGATCAGCTCCCCCAATGAGCACTGCCGTTCCGTCGTCCAGCGATGTCGGGGGACCCTGCGGCCAGGGAATGTAAGGTAGGGAACACTAAACCCTAACTAGGTTCCTGAGTGAGCCCTTAATAATAAGGGTACCCTTTTTCCTGTTCTTCAGTTTTAATAAGGGAACAGTACAATAAAAAGGGCAAAAGGGTACTACTCAGGAACCTAGCTAAACTAACTAGCGTGGGGTTTCAGGCTTCTTTACAGTATGCTCATAACAAGGAAGCCTAGGGCCATCGCAAGGAACCCCTAGGGCCCGAAGGAGTAATCTTGGCAACTTAAAAAAATCGAGGGTTTAGGATTTCGGGTATTGATGAACATCAGGGAGCCTAGGACTGAAGGTCTCAATTCACAGTTCGAAATCCAACCCCTTTGGGTAGACGAATCCCAACTTAAAACAGCCCTCAAGCACCAAACGTTATAGTATAACCTAACTGTAGGATGCTACAAGCACCTCTAGATCCTAAACCTTCGTCCACATCATGATCTGCCCTCATAGCCTACTAGAAACCCCTTTAAAGCAAACCATGAGCTGTGAATCAGCGCACATGGACTGTCGGGTTGCATCATGTGCACTTCAGAAAACTTACGTTTTGTGGCGCCAGGGCTTTCAGCCTAAAGCCTCAGGACTGGTGTTATCTGAGGGTGTCGGGTTCGTAGCGCTTAGAGGTTTATGGCTTTGACATTTTGTTTCAAGTTTAAGTTTCAGGATTGAGGGGCCAGATGTCCCTTGGAGTCACAGTCGCAAGACACCTGGCACGTAAAGATGAGCTCGAAGAACCCTTAAACGCATACCCCCTCTGCCCCAGGGGCACGTATTCTAGAACCCTGGGCACAAACTACACAAAGTCAACTGGCCGGGATGTTGTTTTAATCTGTTTTTGAACTGGCTGGCGCCCTACCGAAGGCGATCTCAATGCATTCTGTTGGCCCTCGGGCTCGCACGCGCCTGCGGCCGTCCGGGTAGACGATGAAGTCAGGATCCTAAGGGAGAAGCCAGAAAGATGGAACATCATGTATGCGCACACAAAGGTAGGCATGCACGAACACCAACATGTACATGCACACACGTGTGTATGTGTCACTACCTGCTTCAGCCATTTTGGGCAGTCGGGTGATGAACCTTGTCAACGTTGGCAAGTTTTGAAGGGGGCTGCTGATGATCGATGATCGATGGCTTGTGACCTTTCAGCCTTAGTAGTGTGCAACAAGTTTTCACAGCAACAGATGTTACGAAGGCACATGAAGATAGATGGCATCCCACTGCTAAATCCAAAGATGCCGCAGTCCTGAGGTGCCGGAAGGGTCGGAAGGGAAGTCTGCTTTGGCAGCCTCCACAGGCTTTTGCTGCTCCAGGGAGAAAAGGGAACCACGTGGAGCTTTGGCTCAGACTTAAAGGGCTCATGTAGGGTATATAAACCCTAAACCCTAAACTACGGGGTTTCATAAGCGCTCTGCGTGTTTCATAAGGGCTCCATGTACCATAAGCAACTCCGGAGCGAGCTCCGGCCTTTGTATTTGCTTAACTAGACAGAGCCCAAAAAGGGCACTGGAAGATATGGGAGTTTCCGAAAATTAGGGGTACCTTATTTTGGGGTCCTTATAATAAGGATCCTATTATTTAGGGTACTATATTAGGGTCCCCTATTTTCGGAAACCCCCATATCAATCACTGGTAAAACCCTAATCCCTAAACCCTCGCGCCCGGTCGCGAGCCTCCGGCGGGTGGAAGTCGCTCTCACTGCGGGCCGCTGCGACATAAGGGTCAAAGTGGCGAAAATTGCGGCTTGGGTTTGAGACGTTGGGGCCACAGCCAGAATCCTATCGGCTTGGATTCGAAGTGTCGTTCAGCGTTTCACCAAATCACGTCGAGATGTCGATCAAGCTGCTGTCCACTGCAACAATAATTCAGGATACAAGGCTTGAGACCCACAACCGTCTCGTTCGATAGCCGAGGCAGCTTTGAGCCCGATTTTGGGGCCACGCAACTCGCTAAAAGTGGCAGAAGGACATGAGAGCAAGGCTTATGGGGCTCAGGGGTCCCGAATCGGCGCAGAAACTCTAAACCCTAAAAACCCTAAACCCTAAAACACCCTAAACCCCAAAAACACCCTAAACCCCAAAACCCCCTAAACCCGAAACGCAGGGGCTAGGGATGATGTGACAAGGCAAAGAACGAACGGAAACTAGAACACGGGACCCCGAACCCGACATCACTACTCCTAGACCCAGGAGCCATAAGCCAACCAGCACTAGAGAATCAACCAGCTGCATAACATGCTCGGCGGCGTTATGCTAGACTGCTAGAATGTAGGGATTTGAGGGAGCCCAGAGAGCGATAACTAAGAAAGAACATCCATTTGTTTAGACCTCTGTAGTTGTTCAGAATAACTGTTTCCAAAATAACCATAAGGTCGGTTCCATTTTCCGTGCGCCTTGGACATCCTTTCGTGAGGCCCTGCTCTCTCGAACTCAGAGAATGAGAAGACTCTCTTCCAGGGAGGACAGGTGAGCAACGAGCGGCCGGCGAACTTCACGTCGGCATAGAGCCGCGAGCCTGCAGAGCCTTTACGGCAGCGTCTTGTGGCCGAAGTACTTCGAGCTTCCGAAACCGAGGACTGGAACTGCAGGAGGACATTCGGCGACATGCGGATAGCTTTTGCTGGGATCTTCAGGAGGTCGCCCTGGAGCCCCGATGCCAAATCCGAACGATGTAGGAGGTGTCTGCCTTAGAAGCACCCAAAAACATCGGGTGAGAAACCCACCCTAAACCCCAAATCTTAAACTCCAAACCCTGAACCCCAGAGGCAGCCTCTGTTGTTGCATTGAGAGCCTTGCGAGTTCTGGGTCAGAACATGTCGGCTCGGACAGTATTTCGATGCGAAGACGGCTTGGGGTCTCCTTGGCCTGTATACTAGAGGGGCAATAGTAGGGGTTCTATAACGGTTTAGTATAGGCGCCTTAGCGATAAGAATGTTGTACCATTATTATATTCGGGAGCTTATATCAGGGACCCCCCAAAAAACAGAAATAGTTGTGGTAATTATTCAGGCCCCTACATTCCCTTCTCAACTGCCCGACACCTTCTAAACCCTGATCTCGAAGCTGCAAACCCAGAACCCATGGGCCCTATGCGCTTCCCTCCCAGCCTAACCTTCTAAGCCGCAGAATTTAGCGTGTAGGGTTCAGGGAGAAGGCAGCCCGCCCAACCCGATCGACCCTCTGGCTAAACCCTACGAACCTCGGATGCGACCTGGCAGAGAACAGCCTGAATCCCTAGATGTTTGCTGGAACCCAAAACATTTTCTCATCGCCCGAACGAAGAGTCACCTCAAGCCCGAAAATCCGAAACCATCAACATCCTACGATAATCCTGAACTCCCGAAGCCCTTAACTTCAAACTTGGGCGCCCAATGAGTTTCGGTCGGAGGCGGCGGCTCTTGGGGTGGCATCTCGAAGCAGAAATCGAGGTCCTCCTTTGTCAGTGACTCGCCTCTTCTGAGGGACGGACGATTTCGGGTTCAGGGTTTAGGGAGCGGCGATAGAAGGTTTATAAGGGAAGGACTTTCAGGGTTACTATGACGAATACTTGAGGGATATTATGGTTGAAGGCACCAAGAGGACGCTCTCATGGCAAAAAAAGCAAGTAGCTGCTTCCCGAAGCTATCTTGCATTTAATGTAGTGGTCGGATTAACTGGCACGATTGTTCCTTTATCGTCCTTGTCTAGCTTTACCTAGTTTTAGTTTACTATTCCCCAAAACCCTATACTAATTTTCTGGCTCCAATGCCCTATGCTAAACCCTTACATCAACCCTGATATTATAGCAACCCGTCTTGGAACCCTCAAAGGAACCCTTCTAATATGTGGTCTAGGGATTGGGGCTTCGCATTGCGAGCCGCGTCGCTCAAAAGCTGGCGGGCCTCCGACTGCGTGGTCCGCGTGGCGACGGCAGTGTTGACGATCACAGCTTCCCCTTAGGGGCTTTCAAGGCTTTAGGGTTTAGGCTTTAGGGTTTAGGGGCAAGGGTTTAGGGGATTTTGGAGCTTTAGGATCCAGAACTTTATGGCTTGTGGCTTTGCGGAATTAGAACTTGTTTGCACACCTTTTCCGACGGCAGGTGTTTGTGTTCTGTCCAGGCCATATACTGGAATCATGGATTCAGAGATTAGGGTTAGAAAGGCCATTACCTAAGACAACCAGGAAACCCTTGGTTTGAAAATTTCCTAAATAAACCTGATCCAAGTCAATATTTTATGTACTGGAACCTAAATTAATGGCAAAATAAAGGTAAAAGAAAGGTAAAATGAAGGTAACTTGAAGGTAAAATAAAGGTGAAATAAATGTGAAAATAAGGTAA
The DNA here is from genome assembly GCA_905221635.1 of Symbiodinium sp. CCMP2456. Taxonomy (NCBI): domain Eukaryota; class Dinophyceae; order Suessiales; family Symbiodiniaceae; genus Symbiodinium; species Symbiodinium sp. CCMP2456. Next base: position 9,567 of record CAJNDV010001036.1, read on the forward strand.
ATGCTAATAATGTTATTTGTATAATAATATTATTCGTAACAATGATAGTACTAATATTATTCATGATATTAATATCAATATTAATAAGAATATTAATATTAATATGCATATTATTATTAGTATTATTCTTATTATTAATATTACTATAATATGAAATATGAATATTATTAAAAATAATAGTAACACTAATAAGTTTCATCATATATATATATATATATATATTATATTAATAAGCTAATACTAATAATAATTTTAATGATAATATTAATATTGTTTCTAATATTACTAATACGAATAATATTACTAACATTAATATAGCAATTAAAAATAGAAGCCTAATTAAATTCCTGATATTTAAATAGCAGCTTATTTAAATTCCGAATATTTAAATAGCGGCCTAATTAAATTCCTAATATTTAAATAGCAACCTGTTTAAATTCCTAATATTTAAAT
>CAJNDV010001036.1:10031-57199 GCA_905221635.1 Symbiodinium sp. CCMP2456
AATAGCAGCTTAATTAAATTCCTAGGAATCACATTTTTTTGCTTTGTTTCACAATTTTTTTCACTTTTTTTCCACCTTTTTTTCAGTTGTTTTCACCTTTTTTTTAGCTTTTCCTTAATCCTAATATTTAAATAGCAACCTAATTAAATTCCTAATAATTTAATTAGCAACCTAATTAAATTCCTAATATTTAAATAGCAGCCTGGATTAAATTCCTAATATTTAAATAGCAGCTTAATTAAAATTCCTAATATTTAAATAGCAGCCTAATTAAACTCCTAATATTCCTAGATAGCAGCCTAATTAAATTCCTATTATTTAAATAGCAGCCTAGTTAAATTCCTAATATGTAAGTAGGAGCCTAATTAAAATTCTAGGATTTGAAAAAATTTCACCTAATTTTTGCTTTGTTTTTGCTTTCGTTTTGCTTTCTTTTTGCTTTGTTTTTGTTTTCTTTTTGCTTTCCTTTTGCTTTCTGTTTATGCAACAGAATCCATCGTTGCTTTTTTTGGCTTGTTTTTGCTTTTTTTTTAGGTTTGTCGGAAACCCGGAATCGACTATTATTCACGTTTATTTCAGCTTGTTTTCAGATGACAATTCACACCAACATGCTCCTTGCTGTCTTAGGACTGTCCTTTCTAAGATTAGGGTTTTGGGATTTTAGGGTTGGGCAGGTTCATCCTTACAGAACCTTAGGGAGAATTGGGGATCACTCGTTTAAACACTCGCCTTGGACCGCCTTCCTGAAGGGATTCCATGTCGAGTTCTTGCCCGGTGGTTTGAATTACTGAGGCTTGACCCAAATCGAAAAAAGCATCCGAAAGCCGGCAGCCCACGACCACACACCCAATTGCCGTCGCAGGAGCTATTCTGGAAGATAGCTGTTAGAAGACTTCCGGTAAGCCCTACGCCTTAACCTCGAAGCTGCTATCCCCCCATGGCCGCGGCGGCCATGACTTCTGCTACCCAAAGCCCTTCAGAAATGCAATGGTCGCTGAAAACCTGAATCATGAAGCCGTACCTTCTACACTTCGTGGGCCGTTAAACCCAAAAAGCCGAAGAATACACCTCTATTGTATTTGGTATTAGACAAAATCACATTCGGTCGAACTTCCATCATCAGCCAGCAAGTAGGCGATGCTCTCAGCCAGGGCAGGTATGTACTCCGGAATGTACCTGGGCATCCACACCGGAATCAACGGCTTAAGCTTCGAGGTTCAGGCTTTCGGGCTATCAGTTTGTCTTGGAGTTTCGGGCCTGGGATGTAGGGTTTTACGCTGCGATGAACTAAAGTTTCGGATGTCTAGGATGTATACCGGTGTGAGGTTGCAGACTTCCGAGCAAGTCCCAAACTAGCTTGAGGGTGTCATGAGAGGGTCTTGGGTTTTGGGTTCAAGACTAGTATCGAATGGCCCAACCCTAGATTAAACCCTAAACCCCCAAATCCCTAAACCCTAAACCCCTAGATCCTAAACCCCTAAACCCAAAACCCCTGAACCCCTAAAACCTAAACCACTAGACAACTAAATCCTAAACCCGAAACCACTAAACCCCTAAACCCCCAAACCCTAACCTTAAACCCTAAAGCCTCGACTGAAGGCCGCAAGCCCCGAGCTGACGCCCAAATCCCGCGAGCAGCCTGGGCACACGATCTCCGAGCCCACGATGAGGTCAAAGCTCCTTGCGGAAAGCGGGGACCTTGGTCTGGATAGGCTCGGGGAACCCAGAGACTCCAATATCCCTTAATTAAGGAATATACCTTAAATCATATTAGGGATCCTACTATAATTTAAGGTATATTCCTTAATTAAGGGATATTGGAGTCTCTAGGAACGTAACATTGACTTCGCAGGTCCGAGTATCTTGCTCAAACCCAAACTCCATTTTCTAATCCGAAAACTATCAGAGTATCACCCTCTGAACCCTCAACCCTAGATCCTACTGAGGCTTAGGCCTCACAGTGGGAATTTTCGGCTTTGAGGCTTTGGGAATCCCACCCTCCTCCGTGCTAAGTCGCTCCAAGGCGCTCTTCCGCATGGCCCAAGCCCCACTCCAGGTGGGCGGCGGCGAGGCTTCCACCGAGCCCCAAGCCTCAAGCTGCTCCAGCCACGGTTCAGGGTTTAGGGTTTAGGGTTTAGGGGTTTAGGGTTGACGGTTCTAGCTTAGCAAGCCCAATTTTGTAATAATCTATACGGGCTTATATTGGGATTCTACGGGTTTTACAAAAGGGCCTTGTAAAGTGTTTTAGGGTTTATGGAATTGGGAAGCTGCCGTGGCTTAGTCAGTTTAGTCTGTAGTGTAGAATAGGCTCCTATCACGGGTCCCATGTGGGTGATGATAACGCTTACAGGTTACAAGGCCGGGTATCGTCAGGGTATTGAGGTGTATCGAGTCTAGCTTAACTAGTTTAGTTTAGGTTTAGGGCTTTCAAAACCTTTGCAAGACTCTTACGGGTAGAATACTTATATTCTAGACGGACCATCCAGGGTTTTGCTGTCAACCATTCAGAAAATTCATGTGAGCTCGAACTGGTTTCAGAATTCGCTGTGAGTCTTATCGATAGAGCCTTGGCTTCTTTAGTTTGAATTTCCGAAGGGGTTTAACCATGATCTGCCTGCACTTTCCTGGACTTAGGGTTTAGGGGTTCAAGGGTTTCAATATGGGATTTAGGGCTGTAGTGTTTAAAGGTTTTAGGGTCAGGGGTTTGGGGTTAGGCGGCGAGCATCTCCATCACTGAACTTGGCTTCATCCCTTGGCAGCTAATATAGGGGCCGGAATAATTAGAATAGGGTTTGGGAGTATGTTATACTATAGCATGAATAAGGAGCCCCCAAAATATTTTAGGTAATGATCAGTCTCGGGGACTTTAGAACAAGGCGTGACGGAAGCGAACACGCTGGGCCTCTCGTGGGGAAAATGGTGTGGCTCGGTCTTTGCACGTGTCTGGCTATTTTCTGGTGGCGCGAGCCTCAAAACACATTTCGGCAGATTTCGGGGTTCACAGCTTGTGATGGTCAGAAAATCACAACAATACTTTCGAAGTTTTCCCCAGCAGCGGTCGATGAAGGCGTCCGCATTCCTGAGATCGGGGCCGTTCGAAATTACGTAACCATTAAGGGGCTAATAATGGGTCATGCATAGGTTAACTATAGGACCGATCTCAAATTTCAAGTGCTTTTGAACGGGTTTTGTAGGTTTCGTGAGGCCAGAATGCATGGGCCTTTTCAGCGCTCAGGAGCCTCATTGTACAAGTTAACCTGCTCTTGCAGGGATTTGGGGCTCCACGGCAGGGTAACGTAGGAGCCTTAGTGAATAGAATCGGGTCTTGGGCTCCATTCTACCATATCCATAATAAGGAACCCCCAAAATTCTCTTGGCAATTATTTAGGCCGCTATAGTAGGGCTTTTTTGAGGTTTAAGGTTTTAGGGGCTTGTGAGGTCGTTGCATGCTGAGGTTTCTATGGGGACTGCACCTGGGCTCCTGATCTCGCATACTTGCGACTCTCTCATTTACCTACTCCAATTACTGCCAAAGCCGAAAGTAGGTGTCGTACGGAGGTTTTAGGTTTTGGAGAGCCTTTTCAGTGTTTTTTGAGGGCTTAGGATTTGTTCGATGCTTGTAGCCTGGGTATTGACGTTCTTGTCCGAGCCCAGTTGTCCCCATGAAGCCTCGATATGAGGTATAGGTTGTATTACAAACCTTCCCAAGCAAAAACCCAACATATGCTATCACAAACACTAACTGCGAGCCCTGTATACATGCAAAAAGCTGATTCATCAAAACCTTACGGCCTTCATGGACGAGGGCAGGCCGTGGCAGAAGTGTAATTGTCGGGTCAGGGGATGCGTAAGTAGGTTTCGCATGAATTGTAACTCGACTTACAAATAGCTACAGCCCTTACTAGCATGGCTATAACTCAAGCCTACCTAGACCCTCCATCTACCCTCTATTAGACCCGAGAATATCCATGGTTTGGGATCATCTACCCCTATTTATAGGGGCCTTAAGGTTTTGGGCTCCTTTAACTGTATACTAAACTTACAATAAACCCCTAGCTACTTAGGCTTCTATATCATGAGGAGGGGTCCTGGTACTTACTACTTCCCAGGATCCTTTAAGAGCCCTTTGCAGCTCCTGCGCTGCCTCCAACCCAGACGCCTCTCCGTTTAGGGCTTTATTGGGGGTTTTGGGTTCAAGGGTTTAGGGGTTTAGGGTTTAGGGGTTTCGAGGTTTAGGGTTCTTCAGGGTTGAGGGGTTTAGGGGTTAGGGGTTTAGGGTTTAGGGTTTGGGGTTTGGGGGGTTGTCGAGAGTCTTTTCCAAAAGCGGAACTTCCTCCTCGCTGCCGTCGCTTGCGGTGCTGTCTGCTCCTGGGCCGGGATGGCTTTGGGGCTCATAGGGTTTATGAGTTTGTGTCTTTTTACGGCTTGGGGTTTGAAGGGTTTGGGGTTTAGGGCTTATGGGATTTATGGGGGTTTTAGGTTTGGGGTTTGTAGGGTTTGTGGGGCTTGGGGTTTAGGGACGCATTTGGTTTGTCGGATTTCTGATTTTTAGAGTTTGGGGTTCATTGGTTTTGGGTAAAGTCGCACGAACAGACGCATGGTCTGCATAACGAAAATTAAGCATGGGACTCAGAACAGTCCTGCAAGTCACATAATATCCGCATGAAGCCCTCAGAACATGAAACTTCTTGTGATTCCGCTGCGCAAGCCTGAAGCCTGCCAACCCAAGCTCCCAACATCTGGCAACCTCTAACCCCCAGCAAGATAACTAGAGCTCATAACGCCTGTAAAAAAACACTGCGACCGGTTCTGGAAGTTTTCAGAAAGCATAAGCCCCAAGGCTTCGTCAGCCAGCTGTATGCATCGCCAAGCGTCCCAACAATGCGGCGGTGTGCGCCTTGTGCGGCTTAAGACTTTTGGTTCAGTTCGAGGCGTTGGCGTTTGATTTCGGGTTGAAGGTTGAGGAGTTTAGGATTTAGGGTTTAGGGTGTAGGGGAGTTTAGGATTTAGGATGTAGGCTTCCCGACTGACTGTGGTGTCTGATCCGACTGATCTTCTCTTGGTCGCGGAGCTTTGCTGTTCGAGATTTAACAAGTACCAGGTTCAGGTCACTTCGAGGACCAGCAGCGACTCAACCCGAAACTGTCCACAGCCCAAGGCTCATCGTCTAGAAAGCCTCCAAGGCCCCCAGCTACGATCCTGAACCCCTGGGTTAAAAGCCTCGAGCTGCAAGCCCAAGGGACCAACAAACCGCAGCCGGCACCCAGCTCCAGCACGCGCCGCTGAGGCAAAGTCGCAGCCGCCCGGAGGAGTAGGTGTACCGAAGCCCAGGCCTTGTTTGGTTGTTGTGGCGCCGGGGGGAAGGGACCACATATGTTGGGCTCTTGGGAAGGTTTCTATAGGATGCTTTCTGGCTGCTTGAAGCGGTTTGTGGGTATATCAAGGCCTAGCTGGCTTAGCTCATAGGATTGAAAGGAGTGGGATGCCAAGACGAGCTCGGCAAAGACGAGCCTTTTGTGCACAGATTTAGCTCCGATGCCTCGGAGTCCTTGTCTGTCTGCAGGAATTAAATCGGTTTAGGGTTTCGGTGAGTTCACGCGCTTCGAAAGCAAGTGCGGATGTCCCAGCTCTCCTTCACCGGAACGTTTTGATCGAAATCACCAAAGACCGAAACCTCAATAAATAAAAGACCTTCCGTACTGAAGCTCTGGGCGCCGCACACCCCTCCAGCAGATGGCACCTAGGATTTTTCTGATGCCCGACTTCATGACTTTAAGGCTTCAAGTGTGTGGGTTTAGGATGCTTCGTGTCTGTGTCAGGGATGTTGCCTACAGAAGGCTTCCGGCGTGGTGTTTATGTTGAGCAAACCAAAACCTCACCTCAGAAGGACAACTCGACAGACAGCACACAACTCGAAAACCAGGACCTTCTTTTTACCGGATGGCAAGCCCCTGACATACGTGACGCTGAAGCACACAAGGCGGCAATTCTGACCTCAGAAATTGAGCCATGAATCCTGTCACCCTGAGCCAAAAAACCCTAAATCTGTGAGATTCTTGAAACCTGAACTCTGCCAGCTTAGTTGCCACTGGAGCCCATGGGCCATCCGTACAGCCTGGCAGAATGTCCTAAATCAAAAGCACCTTCTACCTGTAGCCGATAAGACCTACCTTTCCAAAAATTCTAGGGTTCCATATCATGGTCACACTCTCGCTCTCTCTATATATATGCTTTTACAGGTATATGTTTCCTTTAAAAGGTAGGTCTTTTGGGCCACAGGTAAACACTCACATTCTCTAAATCCCTAAGACCTTTCAAGGACAGAGAGTTGCGACCAAAACGAAAGGCTCAAACCGTCGAGCTCGAAAGCACACCCCCAGGGCACCAAGGCTGTTAACAACTGTAGACTTACAGACCTGGCGAGGTCAATCCTGCACGCGCGGCTCTAAACCTAAACCGTCCAAACTTTTCAAAACCCCTAAGTCCTCAAGCCGTAATCCTAAACCTCTGAGACCCTGAAAGGACACTGACGCGACCTGAGAACCCGCAATAAAGTCACACACCCTCAGAGAAACAACGCAGCTCGGGTTCAGGAGACGGCGTCAGGAGGAGAACATCCCTAAATCCTATAAACCCTTAGGCCCGAGGTCCTAAATATCGAAGAAAGGGCTGAGAAAAGGGTCATGGACCGAACTTTTGGGTGATTTAGGGCTCTTCAATCACAGGTTCCGGGGGGTTAGGACCTTAAGATTTAAGGCTTCCCTGTTCTCTGGACAAGGCCTACGAAATCAGAAAACTGTTTTCGAAGACCACCTGGTTAAGAAGGATCAAGCTACTTAGGATCCTTTACTTTCGGGAGCTTGCGAACCTGTCGAGTTTAGAGCTTACGGGCTATAGGCGGGTCCTTTGCGCTTGATGTTGAGAGGGCCAACTGAGCAGCTCTCTCCAAGAACAGAAAAACACAACCAAGTACCCCAAAGACCGTACACTCGAAAACATGTGGAAACGCACGTCAGGTGAACCACAAAGATAAACACATGCAAGCACGCACACTCACAAACATCAACACTAAGAAATCCGAAAGCAGCATCGCAAACTTACTCGGCCGACCCCGCCCCAACCATATTACAAAGAACTTCGGAATGACAAAACGAAGAGCCCTACCTGGACCAAGACACGTCTAGCCGTGCACAAAAGTTCGTAAAGCCCAAGCCAGACTCTTCCAGCTGCACTCAGAACCCTTAGCACAATCCCACCTGAGTTGCAACTTGTCCTTCACATCGGGAAGTGCGATGCCCTCCGGTACATCCACCTCGAACACTCGCCTGGCTCTCCAGATGTCGAGTTGTTCGGGTCTGGGGCCTCGGGGGGTCATAGCTTAGGGGGTGTCGAATGGTCGGTTGAGAGAGCTTGAGGTTCAATACCTCGGTTCAGGTCCTGTATGACCCCTAAGCCTGAGACCCTGAACCCTAAATCCTGCGAGCCACCGACTAAGCCAACTGCCGCAAACTTGTGTCTAATCAGGCCGACGACATGCTGTAGGGCAGAAACCTTCAAAACCTAATCTAAGCCCTAAGCCCTAAACCTGAAACCCTAAACCCCAAACCTTGGGGTGTGGCGCCTTTAGTGTTTGGGGTATTCGGGGCATATAGGGTGTTTAAGGCATTTAGGGAAGTTGAGATTCAGAGTTTAGGGTTTAGGGTTTTAGGTGTAGGGCCTTTTTATGTGGGCTTGCATAGTTTTCCGGGTTGAGGGCTGTCTTTCTAGTGGGGACCTTGGCCCCTAGGTGTACAGTGCAGGGCTAGAGCGGCACGATAGAGTGTACTCTAAATCCAAAACCCCAAACCCCAAAACCCCTAAACCCAAAACCCGAAACCCAAAGAGGCTTGGATCATCTTGCAAGTACAATGTGCAGCCAAGCTGCTCAACGTACTCGTCCTCTGCAAAGAGCATGGCTGCTGGCTGCCATGTGCATTGATGCAAATCCGGTGGTTGGGGGAGCCACTGCTGCCTTGCTGGACTCTAAACCCTGATCAATGTGTTCCAACTCCAAAGTCCACTTGCTTTCTGACAATAATTTCGTGCCGGGCGTACTCTTGCAGCCCGCTGAGAACTCCCTGCGCTGACAAATTATAATAACCTCGGCTTGGCATGAACACTTGTTCACTGTTCCCTGCATGCACTGAACCCAAGCTGCTTCAGCATGTCTCTGTTGCCGAAGTGTCAGAGAGGGTGACATGTTTCGGCATCCGAACGCCCAGAACACTAAAATGCAGAGGCCTAGCAGACCAGAAAGGTGTTTCACAAGCAAATCCCTACAAAGGCTTAACCCTAAACCCTAAACCCTAAACTCAACCCTAACCCTAAGAGCTCTCTCAGGGCTGTAGGCTCACCCCCATGCCCTGAACGCCCTTTCATTAGCTATCTAAGCTTCGAAAACCTGAGTAACTGGAGACCTTTGATGCCCTTTGTAGAGAGTAGGACTTCGGATTTAATTTAGTATTGCAAAGTTGCATGTTGGTTTACGTTTTGCAGGTTTAGGGCTTTAGGGACTTTACCATAAGGGCTACAATCCAGATCTGAAGCTCCGCATCCCTCAGCCCTAAATCCTAAGGCAAGCAGATTTTCGGAGCGTGCCCCGTCTAGAGCTGCAAGCTTGGGAGTCTGGCCGTCAATGGCCGCAGGATCACATGAACTACGGGACACTAGATGCGGTCCATCACACGCTTCGAGGCTTGTTGAAGCTTGGCGTGCACGGCCAGTTAGGCTTCGGAAATCAGGCCGCCTCAGCAAATAGCAACTCCAAGCCCGCAGGCGTTTGGTCAGAATGCAAGTTCGGGTTTCCTGCTGGACCAGTCTAGCGTCACGCCTCTAAGCATCATGGCCGGGATGCGTCTCGAAAGAAGTATCACGGCCAACGCTATGGTGGTGTGTACTTTAGGGTTGCTACTAAGGAACCAATAGCACAAACTCGCAGTAAGTATGTCGAAACGCATCCAACTGACCCCATCGTCGGTAACGATCCGCTGTACAATCTGAGTCTGAGATTAAACAGGGCATCGCCTCTGCACCACTTGCTTCTTGACGGGCTTGTCATCAATCTGCTGCAAGGCGTCCTGCACAGCCCCAACCCTCTCCCAAACAAAACACAGATCCCCGAAAGCCAACACTTCCACTGAGCCCTGTCTCAAGACGACCCGACTTCTCATTCATCCCTCTTCCTCCTACTGCTCCGCTGCTGAGCAAAATCTCAGCACTACTACGTTGCCCATTGCAAGACTTCGCCTCTAGCGCCTGAGATTTAAGGCTTCGAGGTAGGGATCTGGCATTTGCTGCGGAGGCCATTGCCCTAAACCCTGTCTGGCCCGAAGAACTTTTCTGTTGATTTCGCCTGTCCTACCTCTGACAAAATCCAGCAGTTTCCGCTATATGTTAATAAGTGGTTACACCTGTTTGGAGGCCGCCTCACCAGGCTCGCATGTTCAAGACCGAGGGTAAGTCTAGGATGTAGGGCACAGGGTCGAATCATCTTGTTCTGTTGTTCAAGGTGTCAGGCAACAATATATGCTGACCATCGTTACTACGTCGCATGCCAAGCACCAACGTAGTAGTAGTAGTAGTAGTAGTAGTAGTAGTAGTAGTAGTAGATGATTCCAGCCCCAATTTCACTGCAGCCCGGGAAGGTTCGAGAAGTCCCAGGCCTGCTTGCTCATCTCCAGCGCGGCATGCCTGTCCAGAATGAGGAGTTTCTCCATCTAGTGAGGCGAGTCTTCAAAACAGCTCTGTAAATGAGATTAACACCACCTCTGGCAGCTACGACTTTGCAGAGGTCAGTCCCCTGAAGAACCTGGAGTGTAAGCGGCGTTGCATCTGTAGTATTTGCACGTCTTCTGTGGGGATTCGACAAGACACGAGTACAGGGAGTTCTGCCAGTCACTGGCAAGCCAACGAGACGTGAGCACGGGCAGGCTATCCCTAGGCGAAGTATAGCTTCAAAGGATTCTTTTCCGAGCAAGCCGACAAGAAACCTAGCCTCGTACCTCGTTCACCTGACACCCCACCGCAGACACAATTGAGGGCCTAAAAAAGCTACCGCCTAGCAACACGAGCTCTTCAGCCCAACCGCTCACCCAAAAAATCCCAAGTCCAGAACCTGCCCGAGGCAATCTTCAACCCCTAAGGCGCCCCGACGGAGACTATTCCGCCCCCCCCCCCCCCCCAAAAAAAAAAGGGCCTAAGCTTCCAACGATATAGGTTGGTTTAAAGGTCAGGGTTTAGAGTCTCCTGACTGGGACACCCACTAAGTTCCCCGAGCCTTCCCAAAGCATCTGGGGCTATGTTCTCCCCTTCTGAGGCAGCATCAGAAAGAAAAACTGAGATAAACATAATTACAATGCTGTAATACATTGAAGTGCCCGCAGTTGTGTTTTGGCGCCATGTGCGTATATTTGTAAACAGAAACCCCTCTCTAGCAGAAAACGGTGTCAGTATCTTACCCATGGCCTTAGTTGGATTGAAGAGCGGCTGGTAGCTAAGATAGAGGCCTTAATAATTCGAATGGGGTTTTGGGGCCCACTATAGTATAACCATAAAAAGGAACCCCCAAAATAGTATTGGTAATTATTTAGGCCCCTACACTAGCTGGATTCAAGAGCGGTTGGGAACTATACCCAAGCATAAACCTGAACAAGGAGGATCAGTTTACCACTGTTCCCAAAGGGCCCTGCTCACCAAGACTCTGGTCATATAGACCTTGCCTCACATAAACATACACCCCACATACTCTGCATGTGCATAGCTATATATATATATATAATATGTATAGGTACATATATATATATATACATATATATATATATACATGTGTAGATACTTAGAGACAGACATATTGAAGTGCTCTACAGCCCGAACCCCCCAAACACTAAATCCTGAAAATGGCACCCTAGCACAGAACCATCGCAACGTGGCTATCAGGCTGCCGATGCCTGGCTGCCTGCTGGATGATCATCGCACCACCTTGCAGATGCCGCAGGGAGATCTGGAACCCTGTCCAAAAAAAATCCTTTACCGTGGTTGCACACAATCATGACTCAGTCATAGCCTAAGATATAGCCCCACTTGCTAAGTCCGCTGATCCTCTAAGTACACACCGATACATGTCAGGGAACCTGAGCCGTGCTTGTTCTTTACGCTTGTGTTGAGGATCTTGGATTTAGGGGTTGGGGCTTTGGGTGTAAACCTAGGGGTCTCGGGATCCGAGCCTGGAGCCTTTCTCTGATAGAGGGGGAAGCCCGAACGCAAAGATATCAAGCGGAATCAAGCGCTCAAACCACCCTAAAGATGCCTGAAGCTGAACTTCGGACAAACCCTGAACAGAAACAGCCTCCAGCGACGACGGCATACCTCAGCTAGTGGATTCTGTAGCACCATGTAGGGGTTGCTTGACGTGAGCCGTGTGAAGTGTCGCACCTGGTTAACTCTCTTCTTCAAGACCCGGGCCCAAAAAGTTGAAGCTTTCTAAGAGAGACCAAACATATAAGGCCAGCGCGGTTAAAGTTCTCCCATTAGATAAAATTTAGTAGCTCATTTCAGAGTGTCACCGCAATGAAAATGCCACCATCCCGGCGCAGAGCGCGTGACAACAAGGGCGTGGCTCTATAGTAGCAGCACAAACATAAGAAGCTTGCAGCTTCCACATTCAGAAGGATTGAAGGGTCCAGAGACTGGTCTTGTCAGCTTCTGCCACACACTAGTTGCATGACATACTTGTATCTGGCCATCCGAACGACTCGGAAGCATGTTCTAAGCTGCCACGATGTCTTGAAGGAAGAAGCAAGGTCTCGGACAATTGCAATCTAAGCTTGGGCAGCTAGGATCTGTCCAACACGCCTCTTATGACCATAGCTGTGGTCCCCTTCTACACCTGCTACTGTTGTTGATCGCCAAAATGCCAAACAAAGCACTAAACCCCAAACATCCCACACCCCAATTCTCCAAATCCCCTGCTTGTTGCCGCCGGAGAACATGCCACCGAGGTATGTGGTCAGCATGGAGAGGCCTGCGACCTTGCAAGGGTTTCATTACCCAGGCGGCCGTTCTGGTTTAGGTCCGACTTTCGGATCCTGGGCTTTTTGGAGGCCCAATCTCGATTTCAAGCTCAGCAGTGCCGTGCAGCAACTGGATCTTGGCCACATATTCCCGGAGTTGTTGATTTTCATGCCGTGAATTGAGTAACTTGTGCTCAGCCTGCAAGACTTGCAACTTCTCAGCTTGGGCACGCGCTTCACTGTGCTTTCCTTGCGATCTCAATCGTCTGACTTGCTCATGCGTTGCTTCGATCCTGCGACTCCTCTTCAGACCATCCTCATCCAAGCTCTTCCCAAAACTCTGGTTTCCCACCTGCTCTGCAAGAGCAGCGCGGACTTCTGACGCAGTCTCAGCCGTCAATCGCAGGGATAGCCTTGCTTGCTCAGCTTTGCAAACGAGTCCGGCCTCCAACATTGCATGCAGCATCGCTGTGCAATTGGACCTGCGACCTGTGTGCAGGACATAAAATCCCGAATAATTTGCCAGATGCACGCCAATCCCGAGGTCTTGTGCCAAGAACTCCTGCAAGCATTTCAGGACCGTTCCGAACTTCTGCCTGATATCAAGCCTCTGCCGCACTCCGCCTCCGTGGTGCACATAACCTTCTGCATCGAAGAACCCAGACAGATACTCCATAGTGATTTCGCCAGGCACGGCAGAATCGGTCCGTTTGAGGGCGTGCTGCTGCCGTTGACACTCTTCTCTGCGATGCTCCTCCTTCGGCCATGCAGCTGCAAGTTCGAGCTGCTTCCGCTTCGTGATGCTATAGGATGCGAGAACAGATGCAGCAGAGCGGGCTTGTCGGCCACTAACACGCCAAGCAAGCGCGGGCTGACAAAAGCCTACCCCATCGGAATGTCTGACAACACTTCCACCGAAGGTTGAAAGAAAAAGCATCAGTACCTCCGCCTGTTTGAAAGACTGGCTGACAGAGAGGACACACCCAGACAAATTACTCTTGCAGCAAACGCAACCATCCCCATCAAAGAAGCCTGCTAAGTATCTTAATCTGGCTGGTTGTCCAAGGCCCACGACTTGAGCAGCGGCCGTTGATTGCGACTTGACAGGGAGCTCATAAGTTCGGCCGTTTACATCAAGTGATGCAAGAACCGGCCACCGGAGCGTCTTGATAAATCCGCGCAGCTGCATGTTTTTTGCCTGCACCACCTGAAGTGGATCGTCTGACACATTAACCAAAGAAGCAACATCCGCAGCAACGGCGCTGCCATCTTGGGATGCGTTGAGAGGCCTCGGGCGGGCTGAAGCCAAGGCCCAAACACGGCGGAGAGATCTGCCCGGCCAAATGGAAGTTTCTGGCGTGAGCAGCTTGGCGCGCCACAGAGAACAAGCACACATTGCCTTCCAGCTGTGTGCAGGCAAGCAGCAAATTGAGCAGCTAATCGCACCCAGCACGCATCGCAGGCTCCACACACCAGACCAAAAACAGATGCAGCTTGGACCAGCTACTACACATGTGACAAGCAAGGAATTGCATATCGGCATATCGACAGTCGGACATAGCCGAACGTCCGAGATATACATGTTCGCGTTAAGGTTGGTAGGAGTATCCAGTGAAATGGCATGCGTGGCAACTTCTGCACCTGGAGGCAGGTAGGGCTGTTGCCGTCGCCAGAAGGAAGAACGCCACACCGGAGAGGACGGAGGAGCCGTAGGATCTGATGGCAATGCAAGTGCACTCCGGTGTGCACGGTTTCAAATCTTGTTCTGACTCACGTCAGGCTCTTGTGGCTACTCAAGTTGCTAGAATTCCCTGTAGTCCTTTTAACGGAGACGACTCTCAGCAGGAAATTTCGGAAAGGACACTTTGAAAGTGCACCAACAACCACTTTCTCTGCAGAAACTATGGGCACAGATGTCAGGGATTGGTGATTTAGTGCTCAGAGGCCAGCGTGAAACGGCTGTCTGGAAAGCCGACTTTAAGTGCTTTCCAGAATTGACAGAACCATACTAGTTAAATGTTGCTGAGGGGAGTTTGCCCAGGCATGGCTCTGTGCCTAGAAACTCAAGACCTAAGCCACAAGCCCGAATTTTCTCCTCCTTTTATGCTTCTTCTTTGTTATGTCTCGTCTGGTTGGGCCTGGAAGCTTGGCAGAGGAGCGGATGGGATATTATCATACAACAGGGACGGTTGCTGATCCGAAGCCCTGGAGCCCAACGCCCAGGCTCCAGGCACTATCAGCAGATACATGTTGTAGAGGAAGTAGCCTGAGGCATCCGCTAGCACTTTCTGCTCGGGGGTTTCAGGCTTGCAAGCTCCCTACATGCCTACATGCACAAGTCTACGTCGTGGGTGGACGTAGGGGACTTGGTTTAAGACTGGAGCTCTAACACATTCCTACACACCCTTGACGCCACGGAATGGAACTTCAACGCCGTGCATCTGAGGGGGTGTTTTCGGTCTTGGGGCTCAGGTCAGGGTTGGGTTTGGGGTTGTAGGCAGACTGCTGTGGCAGACGCAGGCCCGATTGCGGGTAAAGGCTCCTCCCTGCAACGAACCTCCCAAGCTTCCCCATGTCAAACTCTGGCATAGGGGTCATGGGGTTTCTGGCATAGTGTACTGCAAACCTTGCAAACCAATGCCGCTCAATGCAACGTGCAGTATCTCCTAAACATGCTGCGTTTTTGCAGGACGGTGTTGGGACAGGAAAGGGGCTGAGCCTCCTGCTTGAAGAAGCATGTAATATTGGGGGTCTGAGCAGAATGTCTTGCAGCTTCAAAGGCCAGCCTGCGTCACACAAGTTTATTCAAGGCCCTGACCTCAAAGCCTAGAGAATTTACTGATTTAGTGAGCATGATTTCCTTTACGACGCAATCTGACATTGATCCCCCGAATTAGGAGTCTACGTGCTGCCGGCGGGCAGAAAGCCCCGATGAGGCCAAGAGTCAAATTGACCACCTGGGCTTTGGCCAGGCCAGGGTTTCTTGATGTGGACATCTGGGGGATTTGGGCTTGATGAGTTCTGAAATTCAGGGTATTAGGCTCAGCTTTTGGAGCGACAGGTTGAACCCGACGGAACCTGTTCCAAAGCTTGGTGCGGGCAGCAGCTCCAACCTAAACCGCCCGAGCCCGAAGCCCCAAGCTTGGAGCATCCCTAAACCCTGAAATACCTGAAACCCTAAACCCTAAAACCCTAACCCCTAAACCCCTGAACCCTAAACCCTAAACCCCCAAAATCCTAAACCCTAAACCCCAAAAATCCTAAACATGTTGCCTAAAACTAACAATCTGTTGTCGAGCATCTTGAAGCTTCAGGCCGGCATATCCTTACACCCCAAGCAGCAGAAGCCGAGACCCGGAACGTAGGGACCTTACCCTACTTGTCCAGTATCAGGGTTTAGGGTTTAGGGTTTAAGGTTTAGGGTGTTAACCTTTGGGAGTATATTGGGATTATACCGAACTTCTAGTAGCCCAAAAAAGTGGGAAGGCTTACCTACTCTACTACGAAGAGCCCTTCTAGAAACCCAAAAATAGGTTGAAGTTTTACCTACTCTGCTACTAGGTTCTAGTCAGGGTTAGGGAACCTGATGGACTTGTACTGGAAATGGGTTTAGGGTTTAGGATTTTGGATGGAAATCGTTCTTAGAGCCTTGCCCCAAGGCCCATTAAACCTCATCTGCCGTGAAAAGGGAGGATGATGGGAGAATTTGTCAAATCTGCTCCATGTTCAAAGCCAGAGATTCCTGATTGTGGAGATCGGGGCAATGTCCCTACATTCCCTACATGTGATCAGTAAAAATAATTGGTATGGCAGTAAGATGCTACAAAGCAAACTAAGTATATTCCTAGTGTCTTTCTTACTGCTACGAACCCCCGCAAAGCGATCCGCGACTCCCGCTGTCCACTGGGGCCCCGGGCATACTGCATGACAAGGCGGAAAATCATGATGTAGAGTGACTCGTCCCGGGCGCCCACGGCGAAGAGGACCTTGCTTTATAAGGCATGGGAGTTAAGTCGACGAGCCCCTCGGCATAGAAGACTGGCTCCAAAAGGATTATGACGGCTAACTCCGCCTTTAACTTAAGCAGGTCCATTTTAAAGACTTCGACCTGCGAAATAATGCCATATACGCCCAGAGCTCTACATCCAAGGCTATCTTTCCACTTAGGTCGGGCGTGTATGACTGGGAGCTGAGGATGAAGTTAAGGCCTAAGGACTTTGGGGGCTTTGGGTTCAGGGCTTCCTGAGTTCGGCTTTAGGGCTTGGGGTTTCGGGTCGAGGTTTCTTTTAGGCTGTGGGTTTAGGGCGTTCTGATTTCGGATTTAGGGTTACCACTGCCGGGCTTGAGCCGTGGAGCCACAGGCCTGCCGGGAAGTTCAAAGCACCTCGGAATCTTCCGGAGACCTTTGTCAAAGCCACCGGCTTCAGGTTAAGGGCTTATAAGGCCTTTAGGCTTTAGGGGTTTTCTGGTTCAGGGTTTAGGCTTTGTAGGGCAGTGACGGTTTAGGGTTTCGAGATTAATTTAGGGTTTAGGTGAACTCGTACTACCGATGACCCACTACCCTACTCTACTCGGTGGGTAGTTTTCGTATTTGGAGATGAGCCAAGGCACGTTGTAAAAGGTGCATTGTGCTGCGAAGTCCTTGCCTGAAGAGATGCTGGCAGTTTGGGGGGGCTTTTGGACTTGAGCATTTAAGGGTTTAGGGACTGGGGGGTTGAGGGCCTAGTCTAGGGCTTCAGGACTTTGGGGGTTTAGGCTTCTTGGGTGCAGGGCGAACTCCCCATCAAGACTCGCACAAAGTCGAGTCGCGTGCTTTGGCTAAGTTCAGTCGAATCTAAAGGAAGGCCTCACAGACACGCACAAGAAGAAGCCTGCAATGGCCTTGTATAACCCTTAGAGCCGAAATACCCATGTGGTAAGTTACCGGGTTATGGGTACATTAGGTTTATGTATCATTTAAGGGACAGTAACCTACTATATGGGAGTTTTCGAAAATTAGGGTACCCTGTTGTGGGGTCCTTATAATAAGGATCCTACTATGTAGGGTACAATATTAAGGTCCCCTATTTTCGGAAACCCCCCATATAGGTATCCGAGCTGCTAGGGCAATGCAGTTCCTAAGGTGGCGACCTTTACACACTCCCCGAGCTTTCCCGAACACAGCTGCCTTAATAAGTAGAATAGGGTTTTGGGGGTATATTATACTGTAATTTTAAGAAGGAACCATAGGGTTTTGGGGTATATTATACTATAACTTTAAGACGGAACCCCCCAAAATAGTATAGGTAATTACACCCTACTTCATAGGATCTCGCGAGCGGCTGATATGTACTCCTTTGCGTGGCAGAACGTGGGAAGTTCTCTGACGCACCATCCCTTTTGGGGAGTCCTTTGTATATGCTGTATATACTATTTTTGTGGACCGAAAGAGGGACCCTAATTGAAAGAACTACCCACGTGGCAGAACCATACATCTGAACTCTCGACAACAAGCTGTTGCTCAGTGTTGCAACCGAGCTGCCAGATTGCCAAGCGTTCCAGAAACTTCTTCGGACATCCTGCATGCCACGGTGTCCGCACAAACTCTGAACCCAAACCTCACATGCAACAACGACCGCAGGCTTTTTGTTTGGAGTTTGGGTGCCACATCGAGTCGTGGTCAGGTTCCCAAAGAGACATCCTGAGAAGAAACCGTTCAGGACTCCCCGTCCCGCCCTGCCCGCAAACCTGCACGCCGAAGGAGGACCAAATGCCAACTTCCTGCCGCCCTTCGGACAGGACGCGGTCCCGGTGCTTCTGCACCTGTTGGTTGTCTCATCTGGAGATGCTGTAGCTGGTAGGATTCGGCGGAAAACCATGTTGCTCTGCGAGCATGGGACATGAACCAGATGCAATACCGACATATACATTATAGGTCTTGTTGGTATGTATATGGGTCATAGGTCTTACCAGCATTGGTAAGAGATGCAGACAGACTCTGCCACTGTTTCCAGCATGCGCAACCATGCTTCTTACTACTGAACATCGAAAAATCCTGCGGTTCCTCTTCTTCTTCGCCCTACTGCAGTTACTGGTACTCGTGCTGCTGCTGCTGCTACCAGCCCTTTCTATCTTACAATTGCGTCTACTGTGGTTGCTGAAGTCTCTGTTGCCGGTGCTGCTGCTGCTGCTGCCGATCATGGTGATGGATGACGTAAGCCAGCTGAAATACTCTACAAATACGTTACCGCGTCTCCCCCCATGAATCAGCCCTGTACGATCAGCCCCAAGCCGCCAAACTCTCAATCCCCAAAACAGCCCTCACGGAACCCTAGACAATCGAGTACTACTACTTTAACATCCCGTCCTAAGCCCCATTCTCAAAACCCTGCCAAACCTCCACCCCTCAACCCCGACAGCCCGGAACGCGACGTCTTGCAGCCGAAGCCCCCAGACCCAACCGGGCAACTTTAGACCCAAACCCCGGAATCCCTCTAACCCAACCTTACTCCTAAAAATTTCTTGCCCAAGTGCTCTGGCGACTTCCGCCTGAGCCATTTGGACCTGCAGGCCAAAAGAAGGCGGGAAGAAATGGGTGGTCGCTAAAGGTTGGGCCTGCGTTCTAGGGCCTCGCAGGTGCTAATTGGAGATGTGCACGGTTGACAAACTTCGGGCTGTGTGATTTCAAGTCTAGCACATGGAGTTCGCAATTTAGGAGCTGGCTTGAAGTATTCAGGCTCCTTTGAGTGCTTACCTCTCTGTAGCAAAAAGTAGGCGCCCACGTAATGCCACCTATTGGATCACCGAAGGTCTGCTGAACGGAACTCTCCGTCCTAAGCTGTCTCCAAGTCCCAGATCAATGTTGGCGCGAAGGAAGCACAAACAACGTGTTAGACCTTTTATGAGGCCCGGCAACGAAACACACACATCCGCAAAACACTGTTTTGGATCCGCCGGTGCAGATGCGGGCCACTCAGGTTTTCGCGGACACCTTCCGCGCCGCGGCTCGGGCGGCATCGCGGATGGCCTCCGACGCACGGAGGTTCGCTCGCCGCAGAAACCTGGGTGCTTCGGACTTCGCAGGCAAAGGATTAGCGTTGAGGGTTTAGGGTTCTGTAGCTGAATTGGAGGTACCATCAGCACCAACAAGTGACGTTCATAACCGTAGCCAGTACCATCATGCTCTTATCTAGAATTCACATGTGTGTATCGCTGCGTGCTTTCGACGCCCCATTGCAACCAGGCATCTGCTCGAACCCATGTTCCAGCCTCAACCCTCAAGGTTTTGGGGCCTCCGGAGAATGGCAGCCCGAGGTCAGACTCACTCCAAACCCCCAAACCTGCGGAGATGAACTCCGACCTTCAACTACCACAACCTACTTTTTGTAGGCTCTTATACTAAACCCGAATATGTAGAGTCTTATAGGGGCCCTAGAAGAAAAAACAACTAGCTTTTGGTAAGTAAAGGGAGCCTATAGTCCAAAACCCGATAGCCCTAGGCACTGAACGTTTTTGTCGCGAAATCCCCCAAAACTCCAAAGCCAAGATCTGAAACCTTGCAGCTATCTTTGCAGAAGCAAGTTCCGGAGGTCTGGAGGTAAATCCCAAACTCCGAAAACCTAAAACAACTGTCTAAGGTTGTTGTAATTTCAAGGAAATCATCCTTAAAAGCTCCAAGCAGCTCCGAGCGCTCGATGTAGCCAGCCTGCGACAGAAGAAAGGCACAACAGCTCGTTTAGAGGGTTCATGGTTCAGTCGTGTTTGGGTTTAGGGCTTTGGGGGCCTTTAGGTGCTGCCGGGTTATGGGGGGGCCCCTAAGAGCTATATTCCTTACATCACACCTTATGCAAAACCCCCTCCACTACTTTCTGGCTCTTAGTAGGGAACGGGGGAAGTGGATTATGGACCACCATACTAAGTTTCAATTTAAGGGACTATCATAGAGATCCATTCCCCCATTCCCTACTAAGAACCAGAGTATCCTGGCTCCCCCTGCAGAACCCTTGCAGTTACCGCTTGTCGTTTTCCGTACAAAACTCCCTAGGCCCGAAAGACGATTACTATAAGCTGAGCACAAGGGTTCCTTTGAGGGTTCCATTAAGGCTTCCCTTTAAGGCTTACCTTGAGGGCTCCATGAAGGCTTCCCTTCAAGGGTTCCCTTGAGGGCTCCATGAAGGCTTCCGTTTAAGGGTTTTCTTGAGGGCTCCCCTAGACCGCTAAACCCCTAAACCCGAAACCTCTTATAGGGCCCCCAAAAAACACATAAGCAAAAATTAGGATACGGATATCCCATATAGATCCCCTTAATAAGGTAGGGACATCCCTATAAAATGCTTATGCTTATGTCCTTTTGGGGTTCCTAATCCTAAGCCCTTGGAGGGGGCGCGCCTGTGGGTCGCGGCTCAGATCCTGGAGACCAGCCTCTTGTTGGTGCCGCTGCCAATCCTCACACGCGGTCTAGGGTTGAGGGTTTAGGGTTTAGGGGTTTAGGGTTTAGGAGTTTAGGGTTTAGGGGTTTAGGGTTTAGGGGTTTAGGGTTTAGGGCTTAGGGGTCAAAAGACAATCAGGGGATACTGCAGGGAGTGGGGGTTCCAGGATAGGTCATAGACTCTGAAGGGGGATATACTGTAGCGAGTAGGGTTCTGTGGTTTTTAGAAGCTTTGTCGAATTGCTGTAGGGTTTCGTAAGGGTCGGATTTTGCAACGTTTCATGGCCAGCAGGTCGCCTAAGCCCCAAAGCCCTAAACTGGCTCAGTCTTTTCAGTCTGTACCGGCCACATGGACGGTTTAGAGTGTAGGATTTAGGGTTTAGGGTTTAGGGTTTAGGATTTAGGGTTTAGGGTTTAGGGTTTAGGGGGTTTAGGGTATCTCGAGGGGTGGGAAACTGGACTTCCTCAAACAAGCCTGAGTGACAGGTCCTTCTCAGGTCCTGATTAGGCATTGAGGCCCCCTTACGCCACTTCCCTTTAAACCCCCTAAGGGTCTCATGATTGTATTTAAAGTTGAAAGATCTTGGGTACGTCGGACAACAGATCTTTCTTACAGGGTCGGGATGGATTTCATTTCCGTGGACCTCCGACTCACAGGCATCCAGGGGGGGCTACGACGGTTTACACAAGGCTTCCTGGTTGCGCGCTTGAGTTTTCAGCGTTGGGGTTTTGGGGTTCTGGAATTTCGGTAAGGCTCAGGCGAGGTCAGGGTTGCACCTGAGCTTGGCTTTCGGGAATTTCATTCCATTCCCTGGAGCCCTAAAGCCTAAACCTTAAACTCTCTACTGGAGTCCAAATCCCTGGAGCCCTAAAGCCCTGAAGCCTACTTGGAGGATCATGGGACTTAGTAAGTCAGGTGATAAGTACCCTAATTGGGGTTATAGTTATAGTTACCTTATTCATAACCCTAGTTACTAAGTCCCATGATCCTCCAAGTAAAGCCCCAAAGCCCCAAAGATGCTGAACATCATCATCTCAGAAGGCCCTCCTCCCCCAAACCCCCCCAAAAAGGGGCCCTCAACTAGGAGAACAGGGGTATGGGGTATGGCAAAAACATACGGGTGGTTGTCAAAATTAGGGTCCCCTTTTGGGTACCCTAAATATTAGGTGCCGTATTATATTACGGACCCAAAAAGGGACCATAATTTTGACAACCACCCATATAGAGTCTGTATGGGTGCTTACTCATCATTTAGACCGCCGCTATATTAACCCTAAGCCCTGAAGCCGCTAAGCCCGAAGAAGCAGCATCTTCAATAGAAAGCGAGAGTCCAGGTCGGACTTCTCCACAGTATTCAGCACCTCAGGGTAGCCGCGCAAAAGGTACTAGGTACCGGTCGTAGATTCGGGCGTACGGTTACCGGTGAATTAGAGGTTCATAATTGCGCAGCTTGTTTTGAAGATTGGGGTTTAGGGCTTTGTGTTCTAGGAAAATCCTGAAGACACAGATCCTAAAGAACATCCGGTGGAATCTTGCGATTAACGTGCTCAGGCCCTGATCAAAAGACAAAACCCCAAGCTTGCAGCGGTAAGCCCTAATATAGGAGCCTTCATAATTAGAGTAGTGTTTTGGGTTACATTATACTATATACGAATATAACAAGGAACCCCCAAAATAGTATTGGTGATTATTTAGGCCCCTATATTAACAGCCCAAATGCTGAATCTTTTACGGTTTAGGGCCTGTTTAGGGCTTGGGGTTGAGGGTATAATGTACAGTAGGGGCCTTAATAATTAGAATAGGGTTTGGGGGCCCATTACACTATACTCGTCATAAGGAACCCCCCAAAATAGTATAGGTAATTATTTAGGCCCCTAGATTTAGGCAATGTTTCTCAGGTTTGCTCGTTTGCTTCAGGTCACGGTATGGGGGATTAGGGTTTAGGGTTTATTGGGGGCTTAAGGTTCCTTGGCCTTGTCCTTGCCGGTCCCAAGCAGGTTGTCCAAGGCGGCAAACTTCCCACCCAGCTTTGCCGACTGGCGCCTCGCAGAGACGTTTGCAAGCGCAACAAAGCGGTCGTAAGAATTTGACTAGGGTGTTGGGACGTATCATAGTATAACGAACAAAGGGACTACAAGGGGCTATGATTACGAAGTACTCATGCCTGGGGTCTTCAAAAAAAGTTTATCGGGCGCATTAGCTCCATTAGGTTTAGTGTTGAAGGAGTTGCAGGCTAGTTGCTTGTGGGCGTAGGGTCTACGGCTTACGGCTTTGGGACTAACTTTCGGTTTGCTTGAAGCATGAGGCCTAGGATTTCACGTCTTAATCTTTTGCCACAGAGAAGAAGAAAACCACATCGGCTTGCGCCCAGGATAAAGTACAGATTCGGACTGTTATTGTGGGCCTCAGCTCACCAAACA
Source organism: Symbiodinium sp. CCMP2456 (assembly GCA_905221635.1). Classification (NCBI taxonomy): domain Eukaryota; class Dinophyceae; order Suessiales; family Symbiodiniaceae; genus Symbiodinium; species Symbiodinium sp. CCMP2456. Next base: position 32,907 of record CAJNDV010001036.1, read on the forward strand.
TTTAGTCCACTTCTGACTGCAAGTCGCGCTCCAACTCGCATGAGTCCGACATGTTGCAGATAATTACTTCCTTGCTACAAGGTGCCCCAAACCCCCCAGCAAAAATATCCGGAAACGATGCCCGACCTCTTTTGCGACAGGAGGAACTGCCGCTCCTCTGCCGTGCCCGGCAGAAGCTGCCGCGTCACCGTCAGAGTTTCCCCGGCGAACTTCACAGATTCTTCAACCTGTACGGTCCTGAGGGATTCGCGGAGTCGTCGAGCTACGGCTAAGGCTAATTCAGGGTCGCTGTATGCAGACTCATGAATGTGGTAACAGAAGCAGCAGCGACGGCTTGAACGCTTTGTGAGCAGCCCAATACCACACGCAAAAATGCTGCCTCGCCCCCTCTAAACCCAAAACTCTAAATCCTAAAGCCCTCTAAACCCTAAGCTCTAAACCCTAAACTCGATTCTAAACCTCGACCCCCAAACCCCTCTAGACCCTAAACTAGCCCTCTGCCCTGCTCCTCATGAGCTTGGGCAGCCCGGAGGTTTCGGGACTTTGGGCAGTAAGCTCTTCTTTGGAAAAGCGCACCTTGGAGTGAACTTGCACGGGTCAGGACTCAGGGGGTCTAGGTGCTGTTCGTGAGCCATGCTATCCCCTTGCACATGCTCTGTTTTAATTTTAGAGATTCCTGCAATTTTTTGGTGGCGTCGGGGCTTTCAGGGCTTCGTATAGAGAACCTCTTTCAAAAGAACCTTTGTAGCAACCCTGCCAGATCCTGAAGGGGCAGGGCTTATGAGTTCCTGTGTGGTAACGGAGTCTCCAAAAAGGTTGCATAGGGCTTCAGCTTCAGGATTGTAGGGTTTAGGGCTTGTTGATTTTGATAGGGTGTCTATCAAGTTCGGGGCTTTCAAGAAAAAAATCCCGAAACCCTAACTTAACCCGAAACCCTGAACCCTGTAGGCTTTGAAGCGCATCAGGTTGAGAGGTTGGGATTTGCACGTCGCGTGTATGTAGAAAGCTTCATGGTGAATTACACGCGACTTCCCTGTCTGGGCCCAGAGCAGTACCCCTGAGAGTATCCTACAAGGACCTTGCATCCAAAATCTCTGAACCACGCACCCTCAACCAACTTCCAACCATACATGCTCCCTGAATTCAGGGTCTAGGCTTTGGCTCTGAAGAGACCACGAATCGGACATGCCTCGACCCGACCGCAGTGAACACCCAAGGGACTTTCCGCTTCATCTCCGCTGTCGACGGCTGCGCGTCTCCGGTCGACAAGTTGCTGAACTTGACCTAAACAGTGAAGCACGACGGGGCTGACGCTCTGCTTCTCCCCGTCCCTCTCCCTCTCTCTCTGTCCCTCTCTGTCTCTTTCTGCCTCCCTCTCTCTCCATCTCTCACTCTCTCTCTCTCTCTCTCTGTCGCTCTGGCTCGGGCTCCGCCATCTTGGAGTTGGCACAGAGGAACCCCCACATTTTGCCTGGGACTCGATGGCCTGGCCGATATCAAGCCGAAGGCATGATATCTGCTTGATATCAGCTGGCCAGCTTTTGGGTGCTTTACTGGTAGCAAGGCTTATGACTGAAATCAGGCAGTTTGAAAAGAGTGCATCTCCAACATAAGTTAAGAAGCCTGCCAAAGCCTTGAGGCCTTAACCCTAAAGCCCTGTGGTGAGGCCGAGCCACCACCTCTGCCAAGATGTTGGACTTGCTCACTCTGGGCTGCGGTCTTACCACGCTCGAGGTGGTCTGTCCAGCGTCCTGCCGCCAGGATTCTGAACAGAGGGACTGGCGTTATTTTAGGGGCCTGAAAAAATATTTGGAAAAGGGTTTTGGGGTATATTTTACTGTAATTACCATAAGGACCTCCCGCCAAAAAAAACAGTATCAACTAGGTAATTGTTATAAGGCCGCTATATTAAGCGGCTTGCATACCGGCTTTCCGGCGTTGGGAGTCTTCTCAGGTCCTCGCGCGAGCGCTTCTTGAGCTCGCGAATTGACAGGCTGTTGTCGTCGGTGTCCTTTACCTGCGAGGTGCGGTTTAGGGTTTGGGGTTTAGGGTGTAATATAGGGGCCTTAATAATTACCTATACTATTTTGGGGGGTTCCTTCATATGACTATACTATAAAGGACCCCAAAACCCTATTCAAATTATTAAGGCCCTTACATTAGGGTTTAGGGTTTAGGGTTTGAAACCTCCACAGGTTGGATGTCATGCATGCCTGACCATACTTCGCGATCTGCGCGACGACGGCCAGACAGTTCTTTGCCGGAGCAATCTTTGCCTGTAGGTGCCACGCAACCCAGTGAGAGGGTTCATGGGAGATTTTATGGTTCGCAGTATCCTTCCTTCCTTGAGCAACCCGAACATACCCAGATACACGCCATCTGAATTGAGGATTTTAGGGCGCACGGGGCTTTGTTAAAGGCTTTTTGCATGAGTCCGAAGCGTTAACGTTTAGGGTGCCAGCGTGTGCCGCCTTCACATTGCTGCATGACCATAAGTCCCAAGTAGCTGTGTAGCTGTGTGTCTAAACAAGGCTGATGGAACAGCAAGCTCACTCACCAACCGGCTGGTGCACGGCAGCACATGCCAGAACCCTTGCTCCAAACCCGACCCCACGAGGGCCGAGTAAAGCCTAGCATTATACCCTAAACCCCCGAGCCTAGCTAGATACATAGGGGCAATAATATGAAACAAACCCCTAAACGCCCCCAGGGCAGAACGGGTGCTTTCGTGGGTTGAGGCTGCTGAAGCGTGCGGAAGAGGAGGTCCGAGCAAGGACGCCGCACCCACTTCTTCGCTTCTTCTGCCTCCTGCTGCTTAAGTTAAGGCTTACAGTAAGCGCCCTTAGAACCACAACACAAAACCTTGTCTTACATTGTCCCTTGGAGCTTTATTGTTATAAGAAACGATCTCCGAAGAACACTAAAGTCTTAGGAAGTCGGACGAAGGAGCTTGAGGCATAGATTTCTAGTCCGGTTTCGAGGTTGGGGTTAAGGTTCACTTGCTTAGACTTAGCTTAACCCTGGGATCCTTATGCAGACCTACTATATACCCTATGTGCACCTTTACAAGGGTCCCTAGAAAGGCCCAAGGGTCCATATCAGGGGCCCATACTTCGAACCTTAGATTCAGACAAATGCATTTAGGTCGCTTAGGGCTTAGACTTGGGTGCAAGCGCTTGCATCTGGGCTCTTCTATGATCTATTAAAGGCTCAAAGAGATAAAGGCCACAGGCTTCAGCCGCAAACACGATGTTCAAACTAGGGCCCTGGCGTATTATCCTGATCCAATGTACGAGTTATGCAACTCTCAAAACACATGAATACTGGAACCTTTACCCACTCCCTACAGGTTTAAGGTTTATCCCTAAACCCTAAACCCCTAAATCTAAACTCCCAAAATCCCTTAACCCTCAACTCGTTTAGTTTAATTAAGGGGGGGGCTCCTGCTTCTGCATCTCTTCCCACGTCTGCTCGGCCAGTTGCCCGCGCGTGCGCCGCGCTTGAGCGCTCGAGGCGGCTTCCTTTCTCAGCCGCTTTGGTGCCGGCTCGGCCTGTGTCCAGGGTTTAGGGTAGATGGTCTGGGGCCTAGGGTTTGGGGTTGAGGGTTAAAGGCTTTCGGCAGGCTTGCTGCAAGTGGCTGGGCGGAGTTTTTTCGGACTCGCTGCATGCTTGCCGGTAGCAACTACTGCGGGGTGTCGAAGGCTTCACCCGACCTCAACCCTAAAAACTCCAAAAGCTAAAATCGACAAGTCCCAACACCTGGACCTAGACTCCCTCACTCCAAAAACAAAAACCCCATACTAACCCGATGTACAGGCCGCAACACCTCTCGAAATTCACAGCAGGGAATCCTTAGGAACGAGTCCGCGTGCACAAAGCCTTTGCCTAGGACCGTGGATTGCATGTTTGCTTTTTAAAAGATTCATCCCTGTGCCAAAATGCTCGGGGGCAGCCAACACCAACGACTGCCTCAAGACTCATGATGTTTTCGGCTTCAGAAGCCCTACATCGTTACAGCCCAAGTTACACACGCATGCAAAGACCACCTCATTTCTATCATCGCTATGGCACATCAAAACTCCAAACCCTACATCCCACCTGGACCCTGTAAAACCCTCCTTTTCTAGGGCTCCCCATTATGCTTTCCGAACATAAATCCTTGAAGAAGTAGGTTATTAGGGTTCTGGGTGAACCCTACAACCCTACGTCCCCCAAACCCTCCTAAAACCTAACCCTACCCTTCCATCCGCGCCTCGGCTTCATAGTCCTTGTCCTCAGCCCCAGCTGGCTGCTCCGGCCCCCCAACCCTAACCCTAAACCCTGAACCCTAAACCCTAAACCCCAAACCTAAACCCTAAACCCTAAACCCTAAACCCTAAGCCTCGACCCTAAACCCTAAACCCCTACTATCAGGGTTCTAAATACCGGCTTCTAGGGCTTTCAGGGCCGTAATCTTTCGAGACAAACTCGGAAAGCAACCTTCGCCAGGCCCCGAGATGTAAACAGCACATGTGGACTCTCTGCCAGGGCTTTCGGGCTTATCGAGTTTAGGACTTAGGTCTTAGGGAGTGATTATAGGGTTTAGGGGTTATAGGGTTTTGATTAATGGTATCGACGCAAAGTTTTCGCGACGACAAGAAGGCGGCCACCAAATCAACGCGCTTACGCGGGTGTCTCCTTTCTGATTCCACGTTCTGGCGACTATTAGCCTTGTCCTTGCCAGCCCAATCGTTTCATCTCTGCTAAGCAATGTCCTCTTCGATATTTCCTGTCCACTGTGCAGGTCGTTCATGTGTGCTTCTTATTTCCTTCACCTTTCACCGTACGCATGGCTGGTGCTAATTGCTCAAGGATCGGAACTTGAGCATTCGACACAAATTAGGTTTACAAGGGTTTGGGTTTGGATTTATACGAGGTTAAGGGTTTAGGGCTTACTATGAATCCCAAACCACATAAACAACTCCAAGTACTCACATCGCCATGGGTCTTCCGGATCTGAGTCGGGGAAGACGGCCGTGGCCAGGGTCACCATCTCCGTCGGGGCGTCGACAGGTGGGAAAGCTGATCTCAGGTGCTTTCTGGGGTCTTGCTACAACAACTCCGAGTTAGGGTGCTATGGGCTGAGTTTAGATCAACCCCTACAGATCTGAACAAGGGATGAGGGGCTGAGGGCGTAGGGTGTGCGAAGCTTCGGCTGAGAATCCTTTCAAAAACCTACTTGCCATTCTGCTCCTCCCTAGCTTCGGCAAAAGCTTTAGATGCACCTGAGCCTCGGAGTGGGGAGTTTCGTGGCTCTTGCCTGGTGTCGATTTCAGACTTTCAGAAGCTGTGTGCGCTATCTTGTCCGTCGAGCCTGAACAGCTGCAGCTCTTTGTCGCTTCCGCTCTCTACCCTAAACCCTAAACCCCTAAACCCTAGCAGTCAAGCCCATCCCAATCCCCGCTGCTACCAGGCCCCTTCCATGCACCCAGGGCCAAAGACTGAAGTTCCCACAAGAGAGGTCTATCCCCTAAAGTTGGGAACAGTTCGTATCTAAGGTTGAACCCATGGCCCCTAGTATGGGCCCTTAACCCTGGGATCCCTATACACCTACTATATACCCTATATGCGCCCTTAAGGGTCCCTAGAAAGGCCTGCCTAAGGGTCCATATAAGGGGCCATACTTCTAACCTTAGACCGTAGCTCATATAGGATCCTGTATAACAGGTAATCAAGGAAAGGAATTTCACGCTACGTGGCTCAAGGACGGGGCTGGCACTCTGTGGGCCTGGACTGAGCCTGAACCTCACACCAGCAACGGTTTAGGGTTTAGGGTTTAGGGTTTAGGGTTTAGGGTTTAGGGTCTCTCTCTCTCTCTCTCTCCAGCGTACCTTGTCGTATGCCTTCTGGCACTCGTCGTCGCAGTTGAACAAGCCTCCCGAGACCCAAGACCCCCGAAACCGAGGCCAAGACAGCCTGAAAGGGCGACTGTTCTATGTGGTTGTGAGGGTTTCGGCTTTAGTGTAGGTTAATCGGCAAACGATGCAAGTCCGAATAATGAGTGGGACTGTCCCTCCTTGATCCCAGAACCCTGAAGGCCTACAGGTCTAGGTCACGGAAGACAAACAGCGGGAGGATGGGGACTGTGAGGACCGCAAGGCAACACGAAACAAGAGCCAGAGCTAACGTTCTGTGTCGCAGAGCTATTCTGGTATATGTTTTTCTCTTTTCCCTTTCCCGAAACCCTTAATCGAAATCCCTGAACTCCCTCAACCCCTCTCTCCCCTACAGAAAAAACTGGATCCTAACACTCTAAGTCCAAAAACGCCACAAAAGACCCTCAACCCTGATAGAGTTTCCTAAACCTCACCGAAGACCCTCCAATTTCTACCCCCCACAGAAGGCCCTGAAACCTGAAACTCTACAAGACCCTAAACCCTAAAGCCCCAAACGCCCTCAAGCCTAAAACCTGAAACTCTAACCCCGCCTAAACCCTAAGGCTTAAAACCCTCAGGCCCTAACACCTAAAGCTGTAACTCCCCTTAACCCTAAAGGCCCTAAAGCCATAAACCCCTATAGACCCTAAACCCTAATCCTAAACCCTAAACTCTAAAGCCCTAAAGGCCCTGAAGCCCGTAAACTCTAACCGAAGAAGCCCTGAGTTCTGCCTTTCTGACTGAAGTAAGCAGCCTCGGCTTTCCTTGCAGTCGTCGGCGCTAACGTATTCAGGTCCAGGGTTTAGGGGTTTAGGGGTTTAGGGTTTAGGGGTTTAAGGCTAGGGGCCTAAATAATTACCCATACTATTTTTTGTTCTTCTTTGGGGTGGTTCCTTAGTATAGTTAAAGTACAATGGGCCTCAAAACCCTATTTATAAACCCATACTATTTTGGGGGTTCCTTATTATAATATAATTAAAGTACAATGGGCCCTATTTATAAACCAACCGGCGTGGACTGCTGAAGAAAGCTTCCTTGTTTTGTTCAAACAGGGCTTGGGCTGAGTTTTGCTATTTTGTGAGCGCCTTTTTGGCTGTCTGCCTAAAGTGTCTCCACTAAAGGGGATCCCAACCCATTTGGGTGGGCACGAGGGTTTGGGGCTTGCAGGAATTACGTAGGATTTGTGCGCTGAAGCTTTTGTGGCTTTAAAGCATCTCGGGCTTTAGGGTGCGGTGGCAAGGTCCGGGGTTGGGGGAAGCTTGGAAATAGGGAATCGGAGTGCTTCAGGAATTTCCTCCGCCTGCGGCCCGAGGGTGTCCTTATCGCTGTGCTGATGAAGATAGGGTTAGCAGAGGGATAAGGCTTTAAGGCTTCTAACTCTAGGGTTCGAGGCGGGTTTGCCAAGGACGACCGGATAACTCATCGAACAACTGCCCACTGCATATCAGAAACAGGACCAGGTGTCAAGGACAGGGGCTCATACAAACCACCAACATTGAATCACAAACAAGCCTTGGCCCTCATCGCACCCCCAAGTCACCTTGAAAGTGTGATCGTCACTCATAGTTGTTGTTTAGACATACATCCTCCGCCATGATCAGAACTGCTCAAGTACTAGTTGTAGCCGACAAAACTCCGAGCAACTTCCCCAACCCTGCACACAGATCTCAACTTCCCACAACTCTAAGCAGCAGGACCTCAGATCCCACCAAAAGCTTTCAACAATAGAGCAGAACCCCACAGCCATAAACGCCCTAAGCCCGAAACCGTAAACAGTGAACCCTAGACCCTGAACCCAAACCCCTGAACCCTAAACCCTAAACCCTCAACCCTGAACCCTAAACCCTAAACACTATAAACCCTAAACCTTGAGACCCTCAAAAATAAGGTGCAGGCCGGGCATCTGAAGCTCTGCCATTGCCTGCTGCCCGAGCTCACGGCTGTCGATGACCTCTGCTTGCTGCAGCATGGTGCTGTACCTTGGAGTTTAGGGTGTTGGATTGAAGGGGTTGGGGTTTAGGAGTTTAGGGCAGTTACCTTGGAGTTTAGGATTTCGGGTTTACGGGTGTGGGATTTAAGGGGTTGGGGTTTAGGGGTGTTTTGCAGTTTAGGGTTTGGGGTACCTTGGCTTCTACGATTTTGGGGTTTGTGGATTCCCGGTTGAAGAGGCAAGGCGTCTTGTTAGATGGCGTGGGGTTATGTCGGAGTTGAAACAGTTGCCCAGGGTTTGCTGGGGTATGGGCGGCTCGCAGAACTCGAAATTGTGAGATCTGGGCTTTTTTGCATTTAGACTGGCAGGTCACTGATAAACCCACATTCGTTAAGGGCGTTGAAGTTGGGGCAGAGCCAGATGGCGGGGTCGGCGCCACCGGTGTTCAGTTGATAAGTGTCACTCGTTCTCAGAGTAAAAACCATGGTCGAAGAAGTTTGCAGCATGAAAACCGATCGACCCCACACTCTAAACCGAGCCTTGTAAAGCCCTCTAAACTCACCAGTAGAAACCTAAGCACCCTAAAAGCCTAAACCCCAAGATTTTCCTGCCCTAAACCCAAAGCCCCAAACCTCGAAAATGCCCTAAAGCCTATAAGCTTCAGCAACGCCCGGAAATTCTGAGGCGAGGCTTTTGGAGCCCAAGGCGCGCTTCTTCCGCAACATGGTCCTTGCTTCGAGGAACGGTCCGCCCCAGAGAGGCCAAGGAGATTTTTGTGGTCAGGACTTGGGGGTTCAGGGTTTAGGGGTTTAGGGGTTCAGGGGTTTAGGGGTTTAGGGGTTTGGGGGTTCAGGGCTTAGGGGTTAAGGGGTTTAAGGTTCAGGGTCTAGGGCTTATAGGGCTTAGGGTGTAGGGGTTCCAGGGTTAGGGGTTTAGGGCTTAGGAAAGTCTAGGGTCTAGGAGCTTCTGGGTCAGGACTTAAGGGCTTCGGGTTTGAAGGCTTGTGGATTTAAGGCTAAGGCTTCGAGGGTTTAGGCTTTAGGGGTTTGAGGGTTCAGGGTTTTTGGGCCTCTTTGGGGGTTGGTTTGCGTTGAGCTTATGGAGGCCTCAGGGCTTGTGTAGGGCATTGCGATTAGGGTGCCCCCCCGCGATGAAGGCTTGGACGAACATTTGCAGGTCCCGCAACATCCACTCCCAAGTGATAAATCAAAACGTACCCAGGATCCAGGATCTAGCCTGTTTTGGTATATTCTGTTTGTTGCCGGTTCAGGGTTCATGGAGGTCCTTGTCAAGCCAATACCAGAAGTCATATCCAGTTGCTCTTACCAGGGATCCTGATTCATCACAGCACAGTACCGTCTTAACCAAAACTGCACTGACATAGGAGAAGACAAAGAACATATATCAACAACAATGAAAACTGAAGCCGCTTTTCTGCCACTTTCCACTCGTTGGTTTGTTGTCTATAATTGGTGTCCCAGGCCCTCCTTGACCCTTAAACCCCAAACCACACAACACGCAACCTTAAACCCTAAACCCCTAAACCCTATAAAGCCTCAACCCTAAACCCCTAAACCCCAGACCCCTAACCCTAAACCCCTAAACCCTATAAACCCTCAACCCTAAACCGCTAAACCCCAAACCCCTAATCCTAAACCCCTCAACCCTAAACCCTCAACTCTCAACCCTGAACCCCGAAACCCCAGACCACTAATCCTAAACCCCTAAACCCTAGACCACTAATCCTAAACCTCTAAACCCCAAACCACTAATCCTAAACCCTAAACCCTATAAACCCTCAACCCTAAACCCTAAACCCCTAAACCCCAAACCACTAATCCTAAACCCCTCAACCCTATAAACCCTCAACCCTAAACCCCTAAACCCCTAAACCACTAAACCCCAAACCACTAATCCTAAACCCCTAAACCCTATAAACCCTCAACCCTAAACCCCTCAACCCCAAACCGCTAATCCTAGACACCTGAACCCTAAACAAAAAAAGCCTCAGCCCAGCGTCCACCGGCAGTCCGCCGGCAAAAGCGGCGATGAGGAGCCCAAGGCCCCAAAAAGAGACCAAGACGGGTCGATTCATGACGATGCCCTTGGGAGTTAGGGCTTTTAGGGTTTAGGGTTTAGGGTTTAGGGTTTAGGCTTTAGGGTTTAGGGTTTAGAGTTTAGGGTTTAGGGTTTAGGGTTTAGGGTTGAGGGCTTAGGCTTTAGGGCTTTTAGGGCTTAGGCTTTAGGGCTCAGGGTCTAGGGTTCGGGAGTTTGGGTTTAGGGTTTAGGCTTTATAGGGCTCAGGGTCTAGGGTTTAGGATTTACGGTTTTGGGCTCAGGGTTGAGGGGTTTAGGGTTTAGGAGCTTCGAATGGGGGTTTAGGAGCCTTTATAGGGGTTTTGGATGTAGAGCTTTTGAGTTTAAGGGTTCGGAGGTCCCATGGTTTAGGATTTGGAACTAGAGCCTTACAGTTTAGGGGCTTAGGGGTTAGCACAAAGGGATCTTACTGTAAGCTTCTGTCGATAGGTTTCTGTGTTGAGGGATTGTGTACCCGTTGGGAGTTGAACCCTAAACCCTGAACCCTAGTGAACCACCCCTAAACCCTAAACCCTATAAGCCCGAGAAACCTTATAAACTCCAAACCCCTATAAACCCTATAAGCCCTATAAGCCCTACAAGCCCTATAAGCCCTGTAAGCCCTATAAGCCCTATAAGCCCTATAAACCCTATAAGCCCTATAAGCCCTATACACCCTATAAGCCCTACAAGCCCTATAAGCCCTATACACCCTATAAACCAAAAAAACCCTAAGGAGTTGGGGAGCGTTGATCTTCGAGCTTCGGGGTTCACAGTTGAGGGTCTGGGTTTAGGGTTTGGGTTTAGGGTTTAGGGGTTCAGACTCTTTGGGCTAAGGGCTTAGGAGAGATTGGTGGCTGGTCTGGCCCCTAAACCCTAAATCCATGAACCTCCAAATATGACCCGTTATAGACCCCTTATAGGAACCCTTATAGAGCCCTTATAGAACCCTCTTATAGATCCCTCCAAGGAGCCTTACCCGACACCTCAAATCCCCAAGCCCTAAACCTTCGACGGACCCGTTTTGAGATGCTTAGGGGTTCAAGACCAGAAGCCTCAAATTTTTGGGCTGCCTATAACCACCAGCGAGGGCAGCCAGAAAAATACAAAACACAATGCCACATTGCCCTAAACCGCAACACCCGGACTCTAAAATCAGCCCATCTCCCAGGGAGGCACCTTGGCCGTAGCCATGGCAATGGCAGGCACATCCATGTTCCTGGGATATGGTAGATTTGGATTTCGCTTGATTTTGCCACAAACTAAAATACTACTACAGAATGCTATAGTACTAGTAGAGCATTATGATAATAGTCTAGAATTTAGGATTATTATTATGATCATTGGTATGATTACCAATGTAGGTTTGGGATTTGAAGACAAGGGATGGTAGTGTTTGGGTTTCGAGAGCTCAGGCTTCTCAGGGCTGCAGCAACTAATTAAACGACGGACTCGTAACAATGGTCCGCCCCCTGCTCTTCTGTAAATGCACACATATATATATATATAATATACATATATACATATATATTATACATATATGTATAATATACATATATATATATATATATTGTAATATATAATATATACATATATTTATATATATATATATCATATACATATATATATATATATATGTATATACACACACACACACGCTTTTTTTTGCCCCCACCCCCTCGCCCTGTTGCTCTGCTTCGGCATCCTGGGCGGTTCGTGTTCTGGGACCACCGAAAGCTCCCACCGGCAAAGCGCTTCCCAGCTTCCCAGCTTCCCAGCTGCGAATGCATGTGGGTAGTTTTCTAAATTAGGGTCCCTTTTTAGGTCCCCACTATAGTACGGCACCCTTATAAAAAGGGACCCAGAAAAGGGATCCTAATTTAGAGCACTACCCATGTAGGCTTGGCGCTTTTGGGACCGCGCCTTTCGGCTGGACGTCTATAAGCTCTTGAGACTTCAACTGGGACTTGCTGCGAGCCTCCGAGTCCTGAGGGCGAGGAGTTACCTCCAACATCCGTTGGATCTTTGTCGCGACGACAATCGGGCTTGAGTAATCATCGGCCGTGCTGACTTGTAGGAACTGGCCGACGAAGAAGTAAGCACCATGGCGTAGTACTGCCAGTAGTGTGTCACCGTCCTATACATATCGATATAGTATCAAGGGTGATGCAGTTACGCGGAGTATGAAAAATAATAGGATGATCAGGACGAGGAGGAGGAGGAAGACGAAGCGGAAGGGGAGAAGCAGGAGCGGTAGGAGGAGGAGGAGGAAGAAGAGGAGGAAGAAGGATACAGCAGGATAGGACATGAACCGGAATCCTTGAAGCCAACATGTAAAGAGGAGCGCCCTGAGTTTGCTCCGAAAGCTGTGGCAGAATACGTGTTTTACACCTCACCTTGTCGTTGACATGCCGTGGGCGAGTGGCCCTATCCACGAATTCTCATGCAAACTCTGCAGTTTGAGAGTGTAGTGTAGCAACTACTGGTTCTCTCGATAGGCTTTGAGTGGCTCGTGCTCTTGCTGAAGCACTGCAGCGTCGCCTTGCTTGGCTTCAAGTAAGCTGCTCTTGCGCATACACAGTTAATCAGCAGCGGCAGCAGCGGCAGCGGCGAAGCAGCACGATATCGCCATCAGCAGCACTATACCAGAAGGCCTTACAGTAAACAAAACCAACTCGACGTCCTAAAGCACGACGGCAAACCCTGACCCGGAAGCCCTCAACTCTCAACCCTACTGCTCTAAACCTAAACCCGCCTTTAAAGCTCTACGCCGGAAAAATCCTGAAACCTTCAATCCGAAACCGGTGCCAACCTGCTTTAATTTTCTGAAAACACCCTGTAATGCCAAGCACCCTGGAATAACCCCGAGCTCCAACGTTCGAAGCAAAGACTTCGCCAAAGTTCACCCACTTCTGCAGCATCTCCAACTTCTCTTCGCGACCTTTCCAGGCTCGGGAAGGGCTGTCCGTAAAGGGGAGTTCTTCAGAATTTCTATGGGGCTTAAACGATTTTGGAGAATTGCATGAAGGCTCTATAGGCTCTATAAGGGCCTTAGAGGAATGATGCAGGTTTCGGGGTTTCGGCTTTTAGGGTATAGGGTTTCAGAGCTCTAGTTTACCATAAGGTTTACTCCAGGGCTCGAACAGGAGCTAAGCGGATTTAGGGTTTGTGTCTGCTAGGCTTGGGGCTGCACAGGTTTAGGCTTCTGGAATTAGAAAATGGATTCTAGCTTAGGTTGTCAATGGTAGGCTGTCGGAGGAACTGCGAGGGCATAGCATATCCTCTCGCTTAGTTCAAAAGTCTGCAGCTTCTGTGCCTAAACCCTAAACCCTAATGGGTCTTTGTTTACGTCACGCTGCGGGGCCACGCCATTCGGATTTCGGGGGTGGAAGGCACAGGTTCTGTGGGGCGTAGGAGTGTGGAGTTTAGGGTTTAGGGTTTATAGGGTTTAGAGTTTCGAGTTTAGGGTATGGGGTTTAGGGTTTAGGGTTTAGGGTTAGGGGTTGGGGTTTAGCAGGCTGGAGTCAGAGTTTACGGTTTGGGGTGCGGCATTAGGAGGGTCTTTTTGGGTTGGACTTTTAGCTCAAGCGCCCTTCGAACCACAACAGACAACATTTTCGAAGAACCCGTTGGAGTCTTATCATCATACCCAGAGCACTAAAGTCAGAGAGCTCTCAACAGGTTCTCCAAGGCCTTCTACGCTGTGACAGAGGTCCTTAGTGCCGAACTAGATGATTGAATGCGGCTTTGTTCGAGACGTTATGATACAGTTACCTGAGACCTTACATGAAATTCCGAAAGCCCTTAAACTCAAAATCCTAAACTCATCAATCCTGAATCGGATTTTCCGCGGCCCCTGAACCCCTCAGTGTTGAGCCAGGGGGCTACAGGAGTCAAAATCCTCCCACTGCTGCAGTTGCAAAGCGTCGTCCGGGGCGTATGCCTTGGGTTTCGTCATCTCCTTGGTGGCTTACTTGGGATTTAAGACTGAGTGTGTAGTAGTCTGGGATTATGCGATTCGGGCTTAGGGGGTTTGTGTGGGCTCGGCTTCAATCGCATACTGCTGAGCCGGGCCTTAAGCTGTATGAGGTTGGGGAACACAAGGCATTGGCGCCAGCCCCTTCCCGTCTCGGCGGACTTCATAGTAACAGTAATTTAATCACAACGTTAATACTAATCATGCAAAAGAAAAATGCGATAAATCCCTAATCTCTGCAGACCAGACCTACTGCACAGCCAGGCAGCGGGATTCAATGCTTCCTTTACTCTGCGTCCTCCGCGTTCGATTTCGGATCTAGACAGTCACACTACAAGCCATGGTGAGTATCACGGCGCACTTTTAAGGTTGGCTACCAGTAAAAACTCAAATCGAAAGCAACACAAAGGCTCCAACGGGGTTCCCCAAGACAGCCGGTGAAGCTTCAGAGCTCACAGTCTGCCCGAACCCCGAACAAACTATACTAGCTGACGCGAAGATCCTATACCATTGGGATCCGAGGCGCGACCCCGTCCATGGCGGCACCAGTCAGCAGTGAAAAATTCCAAAAGCCAACAGTCTGCCCCAAAAACCGTAAAGCCCTAAGTCTAGATGCAAAGCTCTCCGTTGAAATCCTGGGGGGTAGTTTGTATACCGGATGGTTATGGACGCCAGGGGTCAAGGAATGTAACTCCGAAAATGTCTGCACACCCAAATCTCGACAAACACAACGATGGTCTGTCGGAGCACGCGGCTCTACGTTCCCGTATCCCTGGCTTGGCCCAACATGTCATGCACCAGGCAGTCATCATCATGACTCTGAATTGCACACCAACCCTCCCTCCCCAAGTTGATAACCTTTGGGATGAGAGTAATGTAGGGGCCTTAGTAATTAGCATAGGGTTTTGGGGCCCTTATAGTATAAATATAATAAGGAGGCCCGAAAATACTGTAGGTAATTACTAAGGCCCCTATTTTACCCCACAAAATGGTTCAAGGTTACCTACCCTACTACTCAACAAAGACTCTGCTCAACCAAAACCTCAAAGCCCAAGGAAGCCCGTTGATACCAAAGTCTCGCATACCTATGAACCCTTACACTATGGGCTTTAGCGCACCTTGCACTGCTGTTGATGAAATAAATCCTGCAGTCTAGCATAATTCTCACAGTTTAGGGCCTTGAAGGTACTGCAGGATTTATATCATGAACTGCATCAGTCTCAAGGGTTCAAGCTACATGTTGAAGCTATAGCAGAAACCAGAAAGTTGGCACATCAATATCCTCATGCCCTTAAGGTAAAGTATAACGGATCCTAGCACCAGTCCTCCGAAACCCATGTTCCAACTTTCTGGGGTTCACTGTATAGTTACCCTGCCTCTGAAACCCGAGAGGACAAACGACTGACACCCTAAACCCCTAAACACCTAACTCTGAATAGGGGCCTGAATAATTAGAACGGGGTTTTGGGGCCCATCATACCATAGCCCCCAAAATAAACCAAACCCTCCAGCACCCCCCCAAGTACCCTCCAATAGAGCCCTTATGGTCCTCAATAGTGGGTATTCAGGATAGAACAGAGGGTAGTTGAGGGGTGCTGGTAAACCCTGACACCCGAAACCCCCAACGTCCCTGAACTCATACGCCCTAGGCGCCCAATAGACTTCGAACCTCGGAAGCCACACCACATCCCCTACACGCCTCAGTATAGGGGCCTTCATAATTAGAACAGTGTCTTGCGGTATATATATATATATTTATTTATATATATTTATATACATGCTAAAGTAACCCTAAGGACCAATGTAGGCCATTTTTCATTCATTGCTTCTTGACTAAGCCCTAAAACCCAAGACCGCCCCTCACAAAACAGCCGGCGATGCTGGGCCAACGGTTTCAGACGGTAAGTGAGCCTAATATATATATATATATACACATACATATTATATATATATATATATATGTATATATACATATGTAGACATAAATATATGTATATTTTTAGAGGCTCTAAGTAGGAGGATGCTTCTAGGAAGGACCCCTACATGCAAGAATTCTAGTTCAACTCTCGTTGAAAGCCGCATATGCAACTTGTGAAACACAAACAACCTGTAAACCAACCCTGTTAAACTGTTAACAAACAAGAATGAACAACACGGAACACCCCTGTAAAACAACAAATGCCAGACTATAAAAACCCTATAAGCGATTTAAATTGCCCGTACTCATTTCCCTAAACCCTAAACCCTAAAACCCTGAAGCCCTAAAGCCCTAAACCCTAAACACTAAGACCGAAAAGCCCTAAAACCCTAAACCCCAAACCCAAAACCCTAAAACCCTAAACCCTAAAACCCTGAACCCTAAACCTTTTATGCAGGCAGAAAAGGAGCGATGCACTTTTCCGGCCTAGAGCTGCCTCAGAGTCTTTGGAAAGCCTCGGGGAGGAGTTGGGCCTCGCAAAAACCATGCGAACAATTAAAGCCTAAACCCTAAACCCTAACTCCTAAACCCTAGAACCCTAGAACCCTAAACTCTAAATCCTAACTCCTAAACCCTAGAAGCCTAAACCTTAAATCCTAAACCCTAAAACCCCAAACCCAGAACCCTGAACCCACGCTTTTAGGGCTTAGGGTCTCTAGGGTTTCAGGGCTTCGGGTCTACAGGGTTTGAGGGCTGAGGAGTCGAGGATTTGAGCTCCAAGCGTAGGGTTCGGAGTTTCTAAAGCTCTGAACGGGGTTTAGGGGCTTAGAGTTTAGGGGTTCAGGGTTTAGGGATGGGTTCAGGGTTGAGGGTGTAGGGTTCGGAGTTTATAACGTTGCAGGTTTCGGGTTTGAAATTTGGGGCCTTTCCTGATTTTTGCGATGCCCGCTGCCCGAAGGAGCAGTGTACTATAGGGGCCTTAATAATTAGAATAGGGTTTTGGGGTACATTATACTATAAGCATAAAAAGGGACCCCCCTCCCCCCAAAAAATACCCCCAAAAAATAAATAAGATAATGTAGGTAGTTATTGAGGCCCCTATATTACACTTGAGAGTGCGCGGCGCCTTCCGAATGCAGGCATGAGCCATGCGGTGTCTCGCCCTGTTTGACAGCAAGCCATTGCAGAAGATATCGGCCTGAACCCTAAGGGTTTAGGGTTTAGGGTTTAGGGTTTAGGGGACATTTTCAGGTGGGTGGTTACCGTTATAGGAGCCTTATTATGTATACCTTATATAAGCCTTATAGAAGCCCAATATACCCTAAAACTCACCACGGGTAGTTTCCTTTAACCAGACCCTAAACCCCTAGCACTGGAGCCACGCATCCAAGCATCGGGGCCAAACCTCCCAATCCAAAGATCTGTGGAAGGAAAATGATAGAGGGGCCTGAAATATTGAACCCCGTAAGCAGAAATAGGATTTGATAGGGTTCCTTCGACAGGGTTCCTTCGACAGGGTTCCATAACGAGGGTTTAAACCCCAAGCCCTCAATATTGAAAGGGTTCAGTGCAGGGCTCTCGCCCGGGTCAATCACAAGGCCCGCTCGAAGACATGGGCGGCGTCAGGGCAAATCCTGGACGCTTTCGGCTTCAAGTTTGGTTTCGAGTTCAGGGTTTATGCGTTTTAGGGGTTTGGTGGCTTTTAGGGTTTGGTGGATTTTGGGTATTGTCTGTTTCGAGAAAATTACAGGCTTAGGGGGTTCGTGTACTGAGGATCGTAGTAGCTAGGGGCTAAAGTAGGGGTTTAGGGTTTATAGGGTTTCTAGGGTTTAGGGTTTATAGGGGTTTAGGGTTTATAGGGCTTTAGGGCTTATAGGGGTTTAGGGTTTATAGGGGTTTAGGGTTTATAGGGTTTAGGGTTTAGAGGGGTCTAGGGTTTAGGATTTAGGGGTTTGGGGTCTTCATGGCAACCGGCAGCCCTTTAAAACAACCGGCCCGGACCCTATAAACTTCTAGAGTCCTTGTCGTTCTTCTTTAAAGGGGGTGAGGGTTCAGGGTGTACAGCTACGAGGCGCCATAACCCATCCTTGAGTGCCCCAAACCCTAAACCCTAAACCCTGCGAGCCCTAGAACCCCTGTTTTGAAGTACCCCAGTCCCCAAATCCAAAACCCTAAACCCTAAACCCCAAATCCTAAACCCTAAACCCTAAACCCCAAATCCAAAACCCTGAACCCTAATCCAAAATCCTAAACCCTGAACCCTAAACCAAAATCCTACACCCTACACCCTAAACCAAAATCCTAAACCCTAAACTTTAGCCGGACCTTTCATTCACCGGCCTTTGGGGAGGTCCTTGGCTTCGTGGGCTTCTCGGAGCGCTCCCTGGAAAATTCCTACGGCGCGCACCCGCCACCTGGCGAACAGTTGCTTAGGGCTTTTAGGGTTCTTTGAAAGAAGGGTTTCGGGCTTTTTAGGGCTCCTTGAGAAAGAAGGGTTTAGGGTTTAGGGGGGTTCCTTGAAATAAGGATTTGGGGTTTAGGGGAGGTCCTTGAAATAAGGGTTCAGGGTTTAGGGTTTGGGGTTTGGGGTTGAGGGGTTTAGGGTTTGGGGTTTAGGGGGGTTCCTTGAAAGAAGGGTCGCTGTGGGGCTCAAGGCCCCCAGAATCGCGCTTGAGGCCTCAAGGTGTTGGTGTTGAGGGTTTTAGGGACGGTTAGGGTTTAGGGTTCAGGGTTTAGGGTTTAGGGTTTAGGGTTTAGGGTTTAGGGTTTAGGGTTTAGGGTTTAGGGTTTAGGGTTTAGGGTTTAGGGTGCCATTTCCAAGACTGCTCCCTCGGGTTCCTCTTTACAGATGTGTTCACGATGTTAGAATATGCACCAAGGACCTTATTCGATTTTTGAAGGCTCCTGTACTATGCAGGGGCCTTGTTGATGATATTAGTATTGTTCATAATCTAGGAGATTTTGAGGTGGGTAGCTACCGTTATAGGAGCCTGATAGAAGGTCTATATACCTTATAGAAGCCTTATAGAAGCCCTCTATACCCTAAACTCCCCACCTCTAGTTTCCGTTAACATAACGATTCTATCCATCAGGTCCTAGAAGCATTTTGCACACGTTTAGGGCTTCAGGTTTAGGTCAAGGATTTGGGGTCTAGAAATCAGCAAAGTCATGTCGTATTAACGTTTGCACGCATGCGGGCTTTTTACAGGGTTTTGCAGGATCTCTATAAGGAATGTGGTCCTCAAAGCTCATAATAGGTTCGTGCGGGTTCGCGCGTTTAGAGTGCAGGGCGGAGACGGAATGAGTGAAGAGTGGAGTTTCGACAGGGCTCCAAAATTCAGCTTGCAATATTACGGTTTATGGGTTTAGGGTTTAGGTTTAGGGTTTAGGGTTCAGGGGTTTAGGGTTTAGGGGTTTAGGGTTTCGCCTCCGCTTGGACCGGAGAAGGCTGACAAATAGATGCTGGTGGAATCCATGCTCCAGGTGCCACACCCGATGAACATGTAACCGAGTTTTCGCTTTCGACCATACGAGGATCCTGATTAAAGGGGCCACCGGAGCTTATTTGCTATACTTCAAAATAGCCTACAAAGGTAAGGCGCTACCCTAAACCCCAAAGCCTAGACCTGTAAACCCTAAGCCCTGAAACCCCTGAACCCTAAGACGCCTGACCCACAAACTCACAAGGAACAGCATCTCTATCAAGTTCCTGAAGCACCGCGTGCGGCACTTGCTGGGGGGGTTTCGGGTGAGAGATTTTGGCGCTCACACCCTTAAACCCCAAACCCTAAACCTAAACCCAAGCCTTAAACCCTGAGCCCAAACCTGAAACCCTAAACCCCAACCTTAAACTCCAAACCTCAAGCCCCAAACCCCAAACCTTAAACTGCCTTAAACCCCAAACCCTAAACCCCAAACCCCAGACCCCAAATCCTAAGCCCCAAAACCCAAACCCCAAATCCAAAACCCCAAAACCCAAATCCTAAACCCCCAAAACCCAAAGCCCCAACCCTAAGCCCGAGGGTGGTTGTCAGGACCCGGTTCCCCAAGGGGTCCTTTCAGCGTTCTATAGGGTTTAGGGTTTAGGGTTTAGGGGCTCAGGGTTTAGGGTTTAGGGCCACGTGCTGGCTCGGTCACACCGGCCACGAGCCGTGGCAACTACCAAGTAGTGGGCCTCGACCAAGTCCATGGCCGAGCTCACGATTGCGCCCGAGTACGCAGCCAAGGACATGGCCGAGATTATGGCCTTGGGCGATAGCGTGGAAAAATGACGAGAATACGGCCACGTTCATGATGGCCGAGAGCGTGCCCAATGCGAATGGGGGGCTGCCTCTGTCCTGGCCGGTTGAATTCGAGTGTGCGTCACCCCTAAACCCTAAACCCTAAACCCTAAACCCTGAAGCCCAAACCGTCTTCCAACAACAGAATAAGAGTCCCAGGCTCCCCGGGATGAGGGTTTAGGGTTTAGGACTTAAGGCTCCCGGGTTGGGGTGGTTGTCAAAACTAGGATCCCTAGGGGATGCTTTAAGGGCTCCTTTCAATGGGCTGCTTTAAAACTTCCTCTAAGGGTCCTATAGGGTTTAGGGTTTAGTCACTCGTCTCCTACTTGCCCGTCATAGAAGGCTTGTAATGGGTTATATAGGGTTTAGGGTTTAAGGCTCCATGTGCCCATATGGGTGGTTGTCCAAATTAGGATCTCGTTTTTGGGCTTCCCAAAACTATAGGGTGCGGTACAGTACAAGCCAGAAAGTTGGAACATCATTATCCTCATGCCCCTTAGCGTAACGTGTAGGGAATCCCAGCACTCATCAACCCTAAACCCTAAGTCCATGTGTCCCTAAACCCTAAACCCTAAATCCATGTTTCCCTAAACCCTAAACCCTAAATCCATGTTTCCCCAAACCCTAAACCCTAAATCCATGTTTCCCTAAACCCTAAATCCATGTAACCCTAAACCCGAAATCCTAAATCCATGTTCCAACTTTCTGGGGTTCACCGTGTTAAGAGTAGAATTTTGTAGGGCCCTCAGTCTCGATTTCGGCCACTCCACCCAGCGTCAGTTGAGTTCATATTTGTAACGGTTTGGGGTTTAGGGTTTAGGGTTTAAGGATTCTTGATTAGTGCTTTTGGGTTCGGCTTGCGGGTAAGTGGCACTTGGCATGTCGCGGTCGATACCCACAAGAACCAGTGCGCGAAGCTGCGGTTTGGCTCGTTTTGGGATTCCAGGAGAAGTCGTTGGGTTAGGAAGCCAGTCTTCCGCATCAGAGACACTGTGAGCTCCGAGATCGGCATCTAATTATGCCAGGAACCTCTCAAGCATCCTGATGCTCAGCCACCAGGCCTCGGACAGCTTGGGGTTTAGGGTTTAGGGTTTAGGGTTTAGGGTTTAGGGTTTAGGGTTTAGGGAGCTCTGCGAAGATCGGGCTCTCACACTCGCCTGAGTCCGTGGAAGCAAATATTTGACGATATCCACCTGAGACAGCTCACCAGAGGATGAAAGGCTTCTTGTCCTTGCTGCCAGACGACGACTTCTTCGAGAGTGCCTTTGTCAACATCGCTCAGCCGACGTCAGACGAGGCACCTGGCGCGAGCAGCAGCGAGGTCAGGAAGGAAGTGCGGCTACGCATCCTCCAACTCACCGAAAGGTTCGTCGCTAACAGCAAGGGCTGGGACACCGACCGCCGAGAACGAGTGCTACCCTTCGAAAGCCTTATAACATCCGTTTCTGCATACTAAGGGCCCTTGTTCTATGTGAGAGAGAATGAGATAAGGTTTATGGCTAAGGGTGATAAAAAAACAAACCTATGGCTTTCGAAGATTAAGAGTATAGGTTGGGCCACGAATAGCGCAAAGTCATCGTCGTCGCGATGGCATCGCTTCAGTGGCTGTCGTCGCCGCCGGTGCGATGTAGGATTTGCTGTGCATGAACCCAAGTCCCTTCACCTGCAACCCTATACCCTGAACCCTACATCCCAAAACCCATAAACCCTAAACCCCACATCCCTAAACAAACCCTAAACTCTACATCCCTAAACCCTAAATCCGAAACCCTGAACCCTAAACCTACTACTCCTAAGCCCTACGTCCCATGACAAGCCCGGGGAAGACATCGGGTTCCTGCGAGCGTTGATGAGGGTTTGGACTGTAGAACGCCACATTGGGTTTAGGGTTTAGGGTTTAGGATCATTGAAGTTATTCCGCAGGCTAAGATAGAAACAAGTTCTCGGCAACGAACTTCCAAGAGTTACTAGGCAAGCAATACAATGCACTGCTAGTTCAGTACAATGACGTAAGGTCTATTCCTTCAGCAAGGACTACTGGGCTTTTCTGCGGATCCCTCAAAGGATCCGTCTGCAGCTGACTCGAAAACCTTGATGAGGACCTAATAGGGTTCAGGGTTTAGGGGCTATGCCGCACTGACCTGAGGTCCGTATCGAGGGCATGGAGCTCCGCGCGAAAGTCGCGGATGCCGGAGGGCTCAGGTGGGTTGTTTGTCGGGGTTGAGGGCTTAGGGGAGGTACTCCGGGACATCCCAAGACACCAAATCCGCATCCCAATACCGCAAACTCTGGAAAGCCTTCAACCCTGAATACAAAGCCCGACACTCTAATGGACGGGTCTGAATAATGCATGTATGAATACATTACATAGGAAAAACGTCCCCTAGTAGTCCTTCTAGAACTCTTCTATCGTACATCCCTTCAAGCGATAGTCCATTTATTAAGCCCGCCCTGAGACGCTTGAACCCAGACAGCTCCTCTTTACAGAACGCTTTATAGAAGCCGTTCTTCGAATGATGACATCCCCATATAACGTCATCAAGTACCCTAAAATACACCCCTAAACCCTAAACCCTAAACCCTAAAGTGCAAAACCGTTATAAACCCCTGCAGTGGCCCCTGCAGCGCCCTTATGCAAAGCACCCTGCGCCCCAAGACCCGCAAGCCCCAAACACAAAATTCCAAATGCCCCAGGCCTGCATTCTAAAGGGGTCCCCTAAGCCCGAAACCCTCGAGTCCTAGAGTTCTTTAGGCTTTGCTGTGTTGAGCTTTTGGGTTTTGATTTTTGTAAGGGGGAGTGTTCCGAACCCAGAACTCCCCAGCCCTTAATCCTGAAATCCTAAACCCCGAAGAAAATTCCAAGCCCATGAATCCAGATAACCCTTGAACACTGTGTAAAAATGTTGTTTACATTTTGTAAGACCCGATACAACCCTGTAGCCTAAACCCTGAACCCTGCAGCCTATCAAAGCAGTATACCCTACACACTTTAAGCCCTATAAAACCCTATAGCTTAGACCTTATAATTATAAACCCCAAATACCCTACACCCTAAACTTTAAACCCCAAACAAAAAACCTTTGAACCTCTAAGGTGCTTGCCCACATGTCCAACAAGTGGACCTTCCGCCACGGCCACGAATCCGTGAACATGTCGCAACCTCCCCGGAGACGGGCAGTCTAGGCTTCGGTTTTGGGGTTCCTATCAGGGTGGTTAATACACCCTGAACCCTGAACTCCCAAACCTTAAGCCCTAAGCCCCAAACCCTAAACCCTAGGGTTAGGGTTAAGGGTTCCCATAATATAAGGGTTTCATAACAGGATTCCAGACGAGTTCCGTAATTTTTCTGTGCAAGTCCTAAGGTTTTTTTGACCTCCATAACTCCATGGGGGGTGTACGTAAGCTTAGGGTTATTCATTGGATGTTCCTCTTATGGGGTCTTGTAAGGGCGCTTCGAAGTTTGGGTGTAGGGTTTAGCCTTATCGCACACACGGTGTTTAGAATCACCCTAAGCCCTAAAACCCTAAACCCCTAAATCCTAAACCCTATTTAAACCCTAAGCCCCAAAACCTTGGGTTTGTCGCTTGTAGTTGGATTTCGTCAGGGCCGGAGGTTCTGGAGAGTCTGTTCAGGACTCCGTAGTTCATAGCAGGGAAGCTGTCAAAAAGCAGGGTCTCTTAGGGTTCAGGTACAGATCTCACATGACGGCGAGCCTTATGATGATGAGGTCGTCTTATTCTTATTCGGAAAGTTTGAAGCTTTCAACCCAGGGGTAGTTGGGATTTATCCCTAAACCCTAAACCCAAAGCTCTAAACCCTAAACCCTAAACCCAAACCCCTAAACTCTAAGACCCTGAAGCCCTTAACCCTAAAGTCCTAAAATCCCTAAAAACCCCGAACCCTCGCAGAAGCATCCAGTCGAGCTCTCGGAGGAAGCAGCGCTGCGGCCATGGGAGAGAGAGAGAGAGAGAGAACCCTAAACCCTAAACCCTAAACCCTAAACCCTAAACCCTAGTTCGGACATTACTCGGATGACATTTTTAGGGGCCTTGACTAAATACCTACACTATTTTTGTGGGTTCCGTTATTATAACAATAAGGAACCCCAAAAATGGTGTAGGTAATTTTTTGCGACACTCTGGATCTGAGCGTCCCGGGCATCGATGCAAGGTACAAGAACGAGTCCTGAAAAGCTTAA
>CAJNDV010001036.1:78194-96836 GCA_905221635.1 Symbiodinium sp. CCMP2456
CCCTAAACCCAAACCCCTAAACATCCCTAAACCCTAAAAACCCGAAACCCTGAGGCCCTAAACCCCTAAGCCCTAAACCCTAAAGACCCGAAACCCTGAAGCCCTAAACCCCAAACCCTTATAGATCCCTTTAACGGAACCCTTATAGATCCCTTTCAAGGAACCCTTATAGATCCCTTTAAAGGAACCCTTATAGATCCCTTTGACTTTTTCATGCCCAGGACTCCATCTGTTCTTCATACCCTAAACCCTAAATCCTAAACCCCGTAAACCCAAAACCCAAAACCCCTAAGCCCTAAAAGCCCTAAAAGCCCTAAGCCCTAAGCCCTAAGCCCTAAACCCTAAACCCTAAACCCTAAACTTTTCATGCCCAGGACTCCATCTGCAGAGGTTTGGGGCCTCACCCTCGCATCCAGAGAAAGGGAGCGACTCGCAAGACGGCCTTCGTGGCGAGTTGATGCAGTCTAGGGGTTTGGGGCTTAGGGTTTAGGGTTTAGGGGTTTAGGGGTTTAGGGTTTAGGGTTTAGTGTTTAGGGGTTTGGGGTTTAGGAAGTTGAGGGTTTAGGGGTTTAGGGTTTTTGAAGTGTAGGGCTAAGAAAATGTAGGGTTTCGGAGGTTTTTGGTGCAGCCGTCGGTTTGGGAATAGGTTTGGCGGGGTTTGGGTTTGAATATTTCGGCTGCGGTCTCAGCGGGTAAATACACCACTCGTTGTTACAGGCACTGCTGACTTTCACAACTAATTCGCCGTCATTCTCGCTATGGCCATGGCCAGTAATTTAGTAATGCTAGCACTGTCACTATTGGTACTATTGCGGGTTAACGCACAGAGAGGCTTCAACGATCCAAATCGGCACGTTCCTAGCAGACAGTTGTGGTACAGTAGCAACAGCAATAACCCCCGCCAACTCACAACCTGCAGCAACAGCAACAGCAACAGCATATAGTCATCGTCGGTGTCACCATAACCAGCACAATCAACGTCGCCATCATCATAATAATAATAACCATCATCATCGTCATCGTCACCACCACCACCACCACCACCACCACCACCACCACCACCACCACCACCACCATAATCATCATCATCGTCGTCATCATCATCGTCATCGTCGTCGTCATCGTCAACGTCATCGTCAACGTCATCGTCATCGTCGTCGTCTTCATCATCGTCATTGTTATCGCCGTCATCATCACCATCAGATCATCATCGTCACCCTCATCGTGATCGTCATCCTCATCCTCATCCTCCTCATCTTCATCTTCATCTTCATCTTCATCATCATTAACATATCCTTTTTTGTCTTCTTATCATCATCACCGCAACAATCATCATCATCGAAATCGTCAGTATCGTCAGCAGCACCGTGACGATCACCACGCGGGACCGCGCCAGGAGCAACAGAAGTGGTTTAGCCTAAGGCTTTATAGCGGTTGAATCCGGCAGTGGTGATCCTGAAGGCGGCTTCGGTTTAGAGTCAAGGGCTGGCAGCTGTGGACCTGAAACCAAAACTCAAGAGCACTCTTAAACCGATCCGTGTCCCTGTTGCTAGCATGGACACGTCCCAACGACACACATTGCCCAAACCCAAATACTCGCAATCAAAGTCATCCTGCAATCCTAATCCCTAAGTCCTAGCTAAACACTCAAGCTGTAAGCCCTATATCCTAAATATCCCTAAACCCTAAGCCCCTGGTCGTAACCGTTTCAGAACTGGTTTGAACCCCAAGACCCTGCACAGTACGCTGAGTGTCTCACTTGGGTGACCTCTTCGAGGCTGACAAAGCCCTCAAACCGCTCTGAACCAACGCGGTTCCGGAGTCCTTGAGGAGGGGTTTAGGGCTTCAGGGCTCTATTATAAGGGTTCTACATTGAACAGGTAGTGCAAGGGTTGCCGCAAGGGTTTAGGGTTTTGTAAGGGTACTACAAGAATTGCAGTCATGAATTCTTCAAGGGTGTTTACTAATCTGTTGGATGGGTTTTACGTGGCTCAATCGTTTGCACAAGCTTTAAACATGTTTGTTCAACTATAGTTGCACATGCATGCGTTCTTCATCGCAATAGACCTGCATTGGTTTTCCAGAGGGCTGTAAAGTTTCTCTGGATCATGCGAACGTTGTTTCAAGCTCGCGTGGGGTCTAAAGCAGCGGATAGGGACCTGAAAGAAAAAAGTTTCAAAACGCCGCAAGACGGGGTCGAGGACTGGTCAAGGATGCGGCGTAGGGTCTAGGCACAAGTGGGTTGGGAGCTTCAGGTAGAAGTATTGAAGTTATAGGAGTTTGTTGGGTCTCTTTGGCGCAGTACCAGCTTCCAGATTCCTTGGGAAGTTTAGGGTTTAGGGCTTCATGTGGCCGAGTATGGCACAGGTTTTTGCAAAACCCCATGCCGGGTTCGTGCCGTAGAGGGGCGACGCAAGTACTTGAAGCAACTTCAGGAGCCGAAAAGCCTCCGAAGTTTCAGAACTCCTGCACCTGCAAACTGATGCAAGCACCGACAACTCCAAGCCACGATTCCGTGCGGGCTCTTACCGTCGCAAGTGTGGAATTCCTAGGCAATGAACCCTGAATCTGAAACACTAATGTAAGGGCCTTAACAGTTGTAACCGGGTGTTGGTTTTATTCCTTTATAGTAAACCACAAAAAGTTGGAAACGGGATTGAGGACAATTCGTGCTGGGATTCCCTATGCATTAGTCTTAAGTCTTAAGGACTGAAGCTATTGGGTTTCCTACTTTTGGGCTTCTACTGTAAACACTCTCACAACCCTAAACCCTAAACCCTAAACCCTAAACCCTACATGGGGTTCCCTTGAGGGTTCCTAGAAGGGAACCCAGGAACTCTTGAAGTAACAACCCTAGACCCTTGATCCTTGATTCCGAATAGGGTTTTTGGGGCCCAGTATACTATACTTATAATAAGGAACCCCGCCCAAAATAGTATAGGTCATTATTTAGGCCCCTACATTAATCCCGCTAAACCCTAAACCCTTGTTTCCGAAAGCCTCAACCCCCTGAACTCTTAATCCTTGATTCCGAAAGCCTCAAGTGCTTCTGGGCCAGGCGCAGGCGCAGGGATGCATTGAGACTCTCCGCTCACTCTGAGCAGCAGCACGAACCTCGAAGCTTGTTGGTTTGGGGGGGACAGGGCTTAGGGTTAGAGTTTGGGGTTTAGGGTTTAGGGTCAATTTTAGGGTAGCTTGTGGTTTTGGGTTTAGGAGCCTTCACAACGAACGTTCGACAGCTCCCATGCAATGTTTGTCTTCATAGCTCTCCTCTTTCCACTGTAGTCCTTGAAATTGTTGTCGTCATTACTAAGATGATGACGATTTGCACGATTACGTGGTTCTGCTACTCTTGCTATTATTATTCTGCGTGCTGTTGCTATCGTTACGAGCATGATGCACAACTTTCGTAGTCGGACTAGGAGCAGGAGGAAGGAGGAGGAGGAGCTTCAGCAGCAGCAGTGGCTTCGACAGAGACGACTCGGCCAGACTGAACTACCCAGTGCAACCTTTAACCATCCCGCATGAACAAAAATAACCTGTCCTCTCTGCCGACAAGCCACACGACGACGGCAGGCGTCGCCTCTTTCCGGGAAGCAAGCTTCAGTCTTTCAGTCTGCCTATGTCTTGAGACCTTAACATAGATATCCGAGTCTGTCCTAAAGCCCTTGGACCTCGAGGCACATCTAGAACCTCTGCGCTACTGTCCTGCTTTCTCATACGAACTCAAGGCAGGTGCAACTGCCACGCACCGCACGCAGGAATTAGGATTTTGTTGTTGAGTTCCTGCACAACCCCCCCCCCCCCCCCCCCCCTACAACCTTGTGGAGGACACCATCGGCGGTTTAGGTGGTGGTTGCTCGGAATGCAGCAAACCTCTGTGCTTTTTCAACTATAGGCTAAACATCTAGGACAGATCTCTATGAACCAGTATCACTACGAAGCCCCTAGATTGCAATAAACCTTAACCCTAAACTCTAAAGGTGATGCAAGGAGGGGCAAGGCTTAGGGCGCTGGTGTCTGGGACTGTATATGGTTCGGTTTAACCCTGGGCAACTTAGCCGATGCCAAGCCGCCCTGAGAGGAAAGCAGATTAGCCCATGTCATCATACTGCAAACCCGACAGCTCATGTAAGGCGAAATCATCTGCATGCACGTTGCTAAAAGACGACACAGTAGAAGAATCACTCACCTCGTTCGAAACGAAATTCGGTTGCCGAAATCCATCTCGCGCAAAAGGAGTCTTGCCACGTATACATCTCCGAATTCTCAATCTCCGCGATGTTCCATCGCCAACACAAGTGTTTAGACGGTCATGTGCTGTGTTCTGCGGGGGAACAGCATCATCATGAACACCAGTAGAAGCCTCAACAGTCACCGCGGTATCATAATCCTTGTCCACTGCACGAAGAGAAATCCAGCAAGGAGAGCTGCAGAGATCAAAGGAGCCTGAATCCTGGATCCCTAAACCTTAAACCCCCAAACCCTGAACCTTAAACTCGGAAGCCGAAACCCAACCCTAGACTCTGAACCTTAAACCTTGACGCCTAAACCCTGAATCCTAGTCTTGCCCTTTTAACTAGGATCCTTTCTCAGGATCTCCACTCTGAGCTCCTATGAATGCGACTAACATAGGGCCTTAAGGATTAGAATAGGGTTTTCTGGGGTCCTTTAAAGTATAACTGTATAACTATAACAAGGAACCCCAAAAGAATGTAGGTAAGTATTATAAGGTCCCTATATTAGAGTCTTAGAGCAGTTGCATCTGCGACAGATAGCGGTGGTTTGGCACGTGGTTTTTGAATGCAACGGCCCCTTTCAGTCCGCAGCTCAAGAGGCCCTTGTGCGTGGTTTAGGGTTTGGGGCTTGCCCATAGGCCCCACAGTAGTTCCTCTTTGTGGTTTATATTTAGGATCCTATTAGGTAATCCCCAAAAGGAACTACTATGGGGCCTATGGGTAATTCTACAATCTGGCGGACTTCTAAACACAGATGGTGGAATCTGGTAGGAAGCAGCTGCAGACGGTCACAGGAGCAGTCACGAAAGCAAGGTGACATCAACAGCCGTGGCAATGGCGAGATCGTTTGCAACAGCGCAAAGCACGAAAAGTCATGGACCTATGATTTGCAAGCCCTTATATATACCCCAACAACCCCCACAATACCATTTCACATCCAGCATACTAAGAGCTATCAGAACAAGAAGCAACTGACAAGGCAAAGCGGTCGATAGTTGACAGACCCAGAGAGCCCAACACCCCTTAAATAAGGACTATACCTTAAATCACAATATTAAGGCCCCTATGGTTTCAGGTATAGTTCCTTTTTTAAGGGGTATTGGGCTCTCTGGGGAGAACTTCAGGCTTGAAGACACCAGCTGCAGCAAAGGAACTGCGGTAAGCATCTCAGGTCAGCTACCAGATGGTGCCGAGCCATAAAGTGGCTACATTCTGTGTGGGTTGGGGCTTCAGGGAGGGTCTAGGGCTGTCACGTGTATAGTTCATCTCGTACCGCAAACCAGAAGTTAAAAGACAAAACACCGGTATCTGAAATACGAAATGCCTGTCAACATCCCAGCTCCGAAACATTGATGTTGGTGGTTGGGGGTTTAGGGTTTAGGGTTTGGGGTTTAGGGTTTAGGGTTTAGGGTTTAGGGACATTGATGTTGGTGGTTGGGGGTTTAGGGCCTTGCGGTTCGGAGGCTCACGACTCTGGATGCCAAACTGTTGGTTTTCAAGCGGTACCTTAAACTACCAAAACCTACTATTTTGTAGGGTCCCTATAAATTCTATATTGGGGTTTATAATAATAACCTACAAAAAAGTAGGTTATGGTAGTTCAAGGTAGGATTCCAGGTGCAGGGATCAGGCCATCAAACTGCCGTAATTCTGAACACTACGGTAACCGGTCCTTCCTACTTGGGGGGAGGCTTGGTATGCATGTTGCAAGTGCGGCTAGAAGTGGCCACACTGGGATCTATATGCGCGTGCACCAAGTCCTGAAGCCCGCTTGGAGCGGGGATCCGGGGTTTCAGTAGCCGAGGCGGTGCTCAAGTTAGGTTGAACAGAACATATGTATATATATATATATAGATGTATAGGTATGTGTATATATATATATATAGAGAGATGCGTCTGTCTGATGTATAAATAGACACGTTGGGCCATATCGAGTGGTTGTGATCGTCAGTATGTACCGATGAACCTTTAAGTAGGATGCCGTGCCTGCATCCGAACCGAGGCCCTGAGTCTCAGCCTGAACATGACATCTAAACCCCCTAGACCCTAAACTCCATAAGCCGGAAATCCCATAAACCCGAAATCCCATTAACCCTAAACCCGATAGACCCTAAATCCTATAAACCCTAAGCCCTAAATATCCCATAAACCCTAAACCCTACACCCTAAATGAACGCCCAAGCCTCATAAACCCTAAACTCTGCGCCCCGATCTCCAGCCGCTGAAGAAGGCAATCTGGCTTAGGGCTTCGGATTTAGGGGTTTATGGGTTTATGGGTTTAGGGTTCAGAGCTTAGGGCTTAGGGCTTTAGGGGTTTAGGGCTTTAGGGGTTTAGGGTTTAGGGCTTAGAGCTTTGGGCTTAGGGCTTAGGGTTCAGGGTTTAAGGTTTAGTTGAACCCCGAAGCCCCGCAGCCAATCTTCGTGGCATCGTTTTTTGCATCCTCTGAAGCCGGAGGAGCAGTGTCAGCAAGGCCTCAGAGGCTCAAAGGCGGTGTTTAGGGTTTGGGTAGTTCTCTAAATTCGGGTCCCTTTTTTAGGCCCCAAAGCATAGTGCGGCACCCGTATAAAAAGGACCCTAAAAGGGACGCTGATTTAGAGAACTATCCATTTGGGGCTTAGGGGCCTAAACCCCAAGCTGCTGCAGAAGGTTTCTTGATCAGGTTCCTTTAACCCCTAAACTCTTATAGTACCCTTATAGAACCCTTTAAAGGAGCCCTCATACGAAACCTTGATCAGGTTCCTTTAACCCCTAAACTCTTATAGAACCCTTATAGAACCCTTTAAAGGAGCCCTATAGAACCCTTTAAAGGAGCCCTATAGAACCCTTTAAAGGAGCCCTACAGAACCCTTTAAAGGAGCCCTCATACCGCCCTGAAAGGAACCCCTTTAGGACGTTCAGTTTCGCGTGGGCACATGGGTGCGGGCTGGAGGCCTTTGGGGGCTTGGGACTCCGGGCTTTAGCGTTTAGGGGGTGTAGGGTTTAGGGTTTAGGGTTTAGGGTTTAGGGTTTAGGGTTTAGGGTTTAGGGTGTAGGGTTTAGGGTTGAGGTTTTAGGGTTGAGGGCTTAGGGTGCAGGGCTTGGCTTTGGGTTTAGGGTTTAGGGTCTAGAGTTGAGGGCTTAAGGTTTAGGGATTTAGGGTTTAGGGGTTTGGGGTTTTCGGGATGAAGGGTTCAAGGTTTTAGGGCTCAGGGTACGAAGCTTTGGGGTTCCTTTCCTCTTCATGGAGGCGAGTTTAGGGCTTCGGAGGTTTCCAAGGGTTTAGGCTGTAGGGGCTTGGGATGTTTAGGGCTTGGGGTTTGTATGGTTTAGAGTTTAGGGTTTCGGGATCCAAACTACGCTGGCCCTTTGAGGCCTTTGAAAACATTCGTAATTACGATCCTTGCAGGCCCAAGAAGGGAAAACCTGAGCTGTCCCAGAGGCCTACCTAGTACATCTCAGCGCATAAGCATCTGAGGTCTCAACCACCACTATCTTGGCCTGTGCGCGGTACTGAACACTTCCGCCCAAAATTTCGACAAGCTACACTCTACTAGACCCTACCCCTAAACCCTAAACCCCTAAACCCTGAATTGGTCTTGCTCCTTAAGGAAAGACGACATCCCTGGAGCCCTAGAAATCAGAAACCTAACATAGGAGCCTTATTAATTAGAATACGGCTTTGGGGTATATTGCCTTGTAATCCTGCGATTTAGGGTTTAGGGATAGCAAGAAGCTCCCAATAGTTTCGGTACAAATCTAGGCCCCTATAGTACCTGAGGATGAAACAGGATCGCTGACGTCTCCGTAGAGCCTCCTCCACGGATTGCCTTCGAGGCGCCCGGGGGTTGACTTGCTTGGTTTCGCAGAAAGCCCAAACCCAATACCCTAAACCCTTAAAAAGACACGGTCTCTGGAGTATCAGCTCAGCTTGGGTCTAGAGTCAAGCGCTCCGAGTTTCGTTTTTGCTGTTCGTCGTTCTGGCTGTTGGGAAGGGAGGGCAACAAGGAAGCACTCTGTCTGAGGCTCTTGGTTGTGTGGCTTCTGGGTGTTTAGGGTTGTTTTTAAATGCACTAGCCTCTTTCTCCCGCCGAAGCTTGCCCTTTCAGGGCTTGCACATCTAACGTGTCAGACAGCAGCCACTCACCTTGTTTAGGGTTTAGGGTTCTGGGTTTCGGGTTTAGGGTTTGCAGTTTTAACTCTAAACCCTAAAGCCGAACATCCAGCAAAGCCCTCGGTTGGATCCTCACCTTTAGAACTTGTGCGTGGGAGGGGCCCCTATGGCCAGGAGGAGTGGTGCCGGTCGCCCACTGTCCTTTGTAATTAGAATAGGGCTTTGGGGTATATTATGCTACAATTATAATAAGGAACTCCCCCAAAATAGTATAGGTAATTTTAAGGCTCTTCGAGCCGCGCGGCGGTTGTCGAGCCTTCTCGAAGTTCTGGTGGTTTGGCATGTAGGGTTTGGGGTGTGTGCGTGCAGAGGGAGCCAGCATTTCCCAAATCCACCCTGAGCAAAGTATGACTCTGAGCTGAGCACTTTCTGCACCCAAGCGCATCACCGAAACTCTGCTACATCCGCAACCGTGACGTTCCTCAAAACAGGACACCTCTAAACTCTACCTGGGCTCTAAAGAACCTACCCTTTTAGGGTTCCTTGTTATGATTTGTTTATATAGACGTCCTTAGAAAGGAAGATTCTTCAGGGTTCAGGTTCAGGCAATCCTTAAATCCGAAACAATCCAAAGACGTCAACCCCCAACCCGAGCCCTAAACCCTAAACCCTAAACCCTAAACCCTAAACCCTAAACCCTAAACCCTAAACTCTAAACCCTAAACCCCCCAACCCGAGCTCGAAGTCAGCAAGGCCGCGAAAGCAGGCTGAGGCCCGCGCCTGCTGAAAGGACGGTCGACGATCCAGACCTTGCGGGGTTACTGTTTCTAACGGTTGGATTAGTTGCGGCTTAAGGTTTCAATTTTTGGAGGTTTAGGGTTTAGGGTGACTTTTGTCTAACGATTGGGCAGGTTGCGCTTGGTTAGCTGTGGGGCTTCGGGGTGTTTCAAGTGCAATGAACTTTCGCTCGCACGAATGTCCCGCCAATGGCGTACACGGTGAGAGGAAGCTGAGCAGGAGGAAATGCTTCGGGCTAGGAGTCTGGAGCTTATGGTTTGAGGTTTGTGGGGTTTAGGAGAGTGTAGGGACGCAGGTATAGCGTATCTGTGGTTTTTGATTCTTAGCGCTTTGGGGTCGAGGGTAAGCTTGGCCTCGGAGAAGGGTGTACGCTAGGGTTTTCGGATTTCGGGCAGGCTTGATGTTTTGGGATTAGGAATTATCAGGTTCTCGGCTTTACGGTCTTCGGTTTGGCAAGGGCTTCAGAGCTGCGAGTGCAGGTCTGCAGGCGACGTGATGCTGAAAGCTGATCTTTCAGTTGACACCTTCAAATCTTGCACCATCCAGAAAAGTATTATCATGAAGCGTACTGGTTATCATGGCCATGAATACGAACCGGATCGGGACCTGGATCGACATCATACTCCGTCTTTTCATTGTCAGAAAAGCTGAAAGGAAGAGTCAACAGCACACAGCACGCGGTGAACGACGCCGGGTGCTAAGAAGGATGAAGCGAATGAAAGATACCATGCAATTATCATTACATCTGTTGATAATCCAAGCAAGAACGACGAACCACATGACAAGGCAAGGCAAGCCTAATGTAGGGGCCTTAACAGTTAGAATAGGGTTCGGGCTCCTATATAGCATTATTGTAGTAAGGAAACCTCAAAATAGTATAGTTAATTATTTAGGCCCCTACATTACCAAAACCATCCTCAACCCTAAACCCCTAAGGTCTTTCAGCAGCCCCAATAGTTCCGCCATGGCTCGTTCATAGCCACCTGGCGAGTGCATGGAATAGGTTTCGGCTTTTGGCTTTAAGCCGTACACCCTAAACATTACGGCAAATCCTGCTATCCCCTGAACCGTAGATGAGCCACCGAATCCTACGAGCTCCAACCATGTGAATGCGCTAGCATCTAAACCAGAACCACCCCAAAGACTTTCAACACCGGAAACCCACAGTAGGGCGAAAGGTTACTTGGAGGACCATGGGACTTAGCAACTAGGGTTATAAATAAGGTAACTATAATTATATATAAGTACCCTAATTGGGGTTATAATTTTATAGTTACCATATTTATAACCCTAGTTACTAAGTCCCATGATCCTCCAAGTATCCAAATTTTACGACCAGAGCACCACCCCGCACACTGAGGGGCTGCCGGATTTTTGGGCCTTCAACCAAGGTTTACATTCTGCCTGCCTTCCGTGGGTTGAGGATTTCGGGTCTGGGATGTGATTTGGGGGTTGGGGCTCAAGGCTTCGAAACTGGCTGATAGCTTGCCGCAGCAAGCTATGGGTTTAGGGTTTAGGGTTTAACATCCGCACTGTCCTCCACGATGCTCCTCCGCGTCACCATCATCGTTATGGTCGTGGACACGAATCACCAGCATCAGCGATCATCCTCCCTGCGATCACCATGGACTTTCATAAACAGCTCCGAAATGCAGAGCTGTCTTCATAAATAAGCGCAGCCGGACGCGTGCGCAGCATTGAAAACCTGTTGCTTCAGACATTACACGTATCGTGGCAGATCTTCCTCCCGCCTATGATCCTCTTAGCGCTGACTACTGACAACATTAAAATTGCGGCACTTGGAAGATATTACTCCAACTACATGTACCGGAAAATGATCAAATCTGATGGCTTTGGATGCAGTAGGATTCTGCAGTTTACGGCTTCAGAGGTTTGGGGCGCTCAAGCCATGTGGCTGACGCTAACCAAGACAGTGACAGCAAGCACGACAACCATCATGAGCGTGAGCCAGAGATCACTCATGCGAAGTATCATAACTATGAGCTGCCAAGGCAGGGGCAAGACACGAATTTCGAGGCTGCAAAAGCAGAGTGTGTTGGGAAACCGCTAGGCCTAACCCCCTCAGCCGACAACTCGCGCCTTCTTCACGCCCAGCGGGGGCTCACCCTGGCAGGGGCCAGCTTAAAGGGCTTGGTAAAGGGGCCTTAACAGTTAAAATGGGGGTTTGGGGACATAATATACTTTGTCGAGGGACTATGATAGCATCAAGAAGAGTGGTAGAACTAATCATGGCACAAGACTAGTAGCAATAAACATTGCAGAAGTGCCGATGCTTCTATGACAGCACCACCAGGAACAGCAGAAGAAAACAACGAACGACAACGAGTAGAACCCGCAATTGCAGGAGTAGCAGTCGGAGGGCGCTGCGAGTGCAACAATATTGATAAGACCTCTAAAACATTGACAGTCCCTACTTCTGATCCTTCTCCCCCCACCTCGCCCCGCATGACGAAGAACACGGAAGGAGCTACTGCATACCACTGCCACTGCTGCTCCTGCTAGGATTACCCCTCATGATGCTAAGCTAGCAAAAGTCGTCGGACTGGCATACGACATGATCAAGAGCAGAAGCGGCAGTCATCTTCACCGTCCTCGGCATCCGCATCCCTAACGGACGTCGTCGTCATCATCACCACCATCGTCGTTGAAGCGCGCATCGCTTCTACCATAGTATACTATAGTAACCTTCCTATGCTCATCAGCACAGCCATAGTAGTTGCGACTTTGCCTTCATCTCTGAGTTGAGGCCTCGGGCAAAAGGTCATGGTTCGGGGTTTAGGGCTTAGGGTTTAGGGTTCAGGGTTTAGAGTAGGGCGCAGGGTAGCAACTGAAGCTTGCCATCAGATTTAAGCACGCAGATGCGCTTTTTGAGGTGACCCGACGCGCGAGGTGTCGTGATTCACTGGCGACAAGCATGGGAAGTCGTCGTTCTTCTGCAACAGTGGCTACCATTGCCGAGGGAGAAACACAACAGAAGTGCAACCCGGATCTTTCAGTACCTCACAAAAGACTCATCCCTAAACCCTAAACCGCAAACCTCACAAATGGCGCAGTAGAGTCGCGAAGCCTCCTGACATCGGGAACCCAGCATTGCTACGACAACCAGACTCCTTCAGTCTCCTTGAGTCATAGACTGAATCCTCCCAACTAAAAGATATTTAAAACGGTTAGTCCTAAAGACCTAAGTACAAATTTCACACCGAAAACAACACAAAAAGGAGGTGCTCCCTAAACCATAAACCCTGAACCCTGAACCCCGAACTCTCCGGTGTTGGACCTCATGCAAGGCGCAGGGATCAGGCTCCATCAAGTCCTTGGAAGCGGTTTTCTTCAGGCAGTCGGACTAGAGGTCTATAGGTCTCGGATTGGAAGTCTATAGGTTTAGGGTTTAGGGTTTACTTTTTTTCAGCACCCTTTCCCGGAAGCAGAGAAAGGGTTTAGGCCGTCCTGAGTAAGGCCGATAGCACTGCAGCGACAAAACTACAGGCAGGGACGCGAAGTGGGAGAGCAGCATAAGCATCAGCACCAATACCACCACAGGGGTTTAGGGTTTTGTGGTTTAAGGTTTGGGGTTAGGGTTTAGCACCAGTAACACCACGGGAGGCAAAGAAATCAGAAGAGTCATAATTACTTTTCGCTCTGAGCATGGCAAATGCCTTCGCTTGCGATTCACCCTAAACCCTAAACCCTAAAGAAAGGTAGCTTGCGATTCACCCTAAACCCTAAA
Source organism: Symbiodinium sp. CCMP2456 (assembly GCA_905221635.1). Lineage (NCBI taxonomy): Eukaryota > Dinophyceae > Suessiales > Symbiodiniaceae > Symbiodinium > Symbiodinium sp. CCMP2456. The sequence continues at coordinate 91,070 of CAJNDV010001036.1, forward strand.
CCCTAAAACTTGTAGCCAACAGAAAGACTTGATGAAGGAGTCAGGCTGGAGGGTCTACCCCCGAAGAATAGAAACGAACCAACGTGCCCACGCCTGAGCTCAGCTTAGAGCACCACGAGCCCTTAAAGGGTACTATAGGGTTCCAGAAAAGGGTCCTCTTTAAAAGGGTACTACAAGGTTCTATAATGGGGTTCCTTTAAAGGTTCAACACCTGAACTGCTCTCAGCTCAAGTCCCTCGAATCAACACTCATCTGTATGGGTAGTTCTCCATATTAGAGTCCCTTTTTGGGGGGTTCCTGACAGGGGTCTACAAGGGTTTCTACATGTAAGGCTACTATAAAGGTAGAAAAGGGGTTTTAAGAGTCCCTTTTAGGGTGCTTGTAATAAGGGTGCCGTACTATTTGGGGGGACCTACAAAGGGACCCTAATTTTGAGAACTACCCAATGACCTTGAGCATAAAAAAATACTCTAAACCCTAAAGCCTGAATGCAGCCCTAAGCCCTAAACCCTGAAACCCTGTTGATACCGTACCCTTATAGCACCTCTGCTAGTACGTAACTAACCCTTAAAGGAGCCCGACAAGGAACCCCTTCCCCGAACCCTTTACAGGAAGCCCTTAGAGGGACCCTTTAAAGCGACCCCTTAAAGGAACCCCTTAAAGGAAACCCTCTGAAGAAACCCTTAAAGGAACCCTGTAAAAGGAGCTCTTAACAATGAAGCCTTGAACAGGAACCATGAGGAAGCAAGGAGCACTTCAAAATGAACCATGAGAAACCCCCTAAAAGGAAACTCTTTAAGGGAAACCCTATAGGGAAACCCTTTAAAGGAAAGCCTGAAAGGAACCCTAAACCCTAAACCCTAAACCCTAAACCCTAAACCCTAAACCTAAAAGGCCCTGAGCCCGGCACTCCGTCGCCCTTCGGCTTAAGGTTGTTCCAGAGCACCGCTGTACCCGCCTGTGGCTGCGGGTTTAGGGTTTAGGGTGTAAGGGTGGCCAGGTTGGGTTAGGGTTTACGATTTGGAATTACGGGTAGGAGTCGGGAATTTGGGGTTTACGGCTTTGGGCTTTAGGGTTCAAGCTTCAGTGCTTAGGGCTCCTAGGCCCTGGATGAGCGTAGCTTCTACAAGGGTTGTTAGGATTGTGAGGCCCTACATGGCCACGTCATCTTTTCGCCCAAGGACATCCGGATCTAGGGTTGGATTGTTCCGGGCTCGAGAAGCCGGAAACAGGACACAAGGCAAACATATCCCTAAACACTAAACCCTAAACCCTAAACCCTAAACCCTAAACCGTCACTTCGAGTTCCGGTTTGGGGATTGGAGTTCATGTTTGTTTCAGGCTTAGGGTGCAAGAATTGACATACTGTTGATGATACAAATCCTGCATTACCCTAAGGATCCTAAACTATGGAAATTATGGTATATTCCTTATTATGGGTAGTGCAGGATTTCTATCATCAACCGTATGTCCAAAGCCGTCACACCCCAGTTCACATGCAGCCTAGGTGCGCGCATGTGTGAAAACCCCTCCCGACCAAACGAATTGGAGCTCGAAAGTTGGCACTTCTACCAAGTACTACCGAGCATGTGTATACTACATCCACTCCCCGAACCCTATAACACCAAATGCTGATAAGTCCCACCTTGTCGGAGCCCGGAGAAGCCCTTATTATCGAAGCCAACCCTAAACCCAAAGCCCCTAAACCCCATAGAAACCATCTATTGTGAAGCGTGGCTGCCTTCGGAAGCACTCGCAATTCGAGCAGCGGGAAATGCAGATGGCCGCCACCATCCGACTGAGACAAAGAATCAAGTTGGCTGCGAGAACATATGTCTCGTCATCAGAGTCGGGATGGATTCAAAACTATCCTAGTCCATTGTTCCTTACTTGTTGCTTTACTGATTAGGGGGTTTTGGGCCGGGGGGGGGGGAAAATGTTAGAATGTGAAATCCGAAGTGGGATGTGTCAGACCCGCCGACGTGAAATTCACAGCAATCTTCTCCCGCCCCTGTCAGAGACCAGGTTTGCAGATGCCCAAGCCCGCAAACAAACGCCTTGTGACTGCTTTCTGCCATACACCCTCTGCAAGAAGAGCACTGCTCACTGAGCAATACTCGTAAGCTGAATGAACCCTTCACCCTTTAAGGGTTAGTATGTCTGGGTAATGCAGCGGCTTTCACACGGGGTTTTGCACCGTGTTTCCGACGATTGCATGCTTCAGGGCGTGCAAGGAAACTACCCATAGGCCCCATAGTAGTTCCTTTTTGGGATTACCTTATAGGATTCTAAATATGAACCCCAAAAAAGAACTACTATGGGGCCTATGGGTAAGGGTCAAACTTTAGAATCAAACAGGGGTGGTTGAAATGCCACCAAAAAGTTAAAGGTTGCCTGCTCTACTACTAAATTAAGGCCCCTATATTGCAAACCCTAAAACCTTAGAGTAACCCCTATAGCAACCCTTTGACGGTTAAAGCTCACCTACTCTACTAAACCCTAAAGTCTAAGCCCCAAGCCCGAAACCGTAGGCCCTAAACACCTAAACCCTAGACCCTCCGCACTTGGGATCCTACGTAGGATCCCAAACCCTAAGAATTTCGGTTTAGGGTTTAGGGTTTAGGGGTTTAGGGTTGAGTTTTCTTTTAAGGGTTTAGGGCTTCTGCCCCCGGAGCCCCGAAACGAAATACCTCTAAAAGCTGACCGTGCATTTCAAAAGCCATTAAACAAAACCTGAAAGAATGACCCCTGAACAAACACTCTCTCTCTCTCTCTCTCTGTATCTCTCTCCATCACTCTCACTCTCGCCCATACTTACACACACCGGCACAAAAGGTGGGGCTCCTGGCCTCAGGCACTGTCGACCTGAAAGGAAGCTGTCAACGTCGGAAGCAATGTTTCGGAAATTTGGGTGTTCGGATTGTGGGCTGGTGGGGTTTCGTTCAGGGCTCTACGAGTGCGCAGGCATTCCGTAGATTCTGAGACTGATACGGAATGTAAGCTACAAGTTTAGCATCAAGGCCCTGTAGCGGGAACCCCAAACAGGGGAATATGCGGATCCAAGCCACATTGCAAACGCGAAATACTAACCGGCACCTGGGCAGTAGACTCTAAAGCCGAGAAACTTTAGAGGATCAACCGCAAGGCCTCTCTCATCGCATGAAGACTGGGGCCTGTCTGATTTTGGAGTTAGCAGAACGCCAAAACCAAGCGGTCACAGCAGCGCAAGCTGTCAGAACACAGTCCCGGATTCAAAAGGAGGCTGGGTTGTCATTATGCTTTTCTGTGTCTTTCACAGTCGTAATGTAGCGACTCCTCCAAAACCGGCACCATCATCCCAACTTGGTTCCCTGCAACTTCCACTGCTATCTTGAAGTCCTCTGCCGATAGCGGCTCCCTACAAAAAAGACCCCAACGAACCCATCAACTCGAAGTCGATGCTCTGTGAGGTAGCACAACTGGCGGAACTTTCTACGAGAACGATGCCACCCAACAGCCTAAACCCTGAACTTCACAACGGAACTCGCCAGAATGCCAAGACCACCAAACCATCACCCCGAAACCTCAACCCCAACCACAAACAGTCCAACACCCCAAACCTTAAACCATCTCAAACCTAAACACCTCAAGCCCAAGCGCTAACCGGAAACCGCGAACCTCCTCGAACCGTAAACTCCTAAACCCTCAGACATCCACACTTCCGGTCCGAAAGGCACGAACACGAGCAGCGTATGCGTGCGCTGCTCGCCATTGAAGGAACCTAGCCTTGTGGGAAGAGGTGCTTCCCTGAACCCGGCGATTATACCCAGAGCTATGCATGTAGCAACTCGCTTTCGTTGCCTTAGTCTCCTGCGTTTCTTCTCATATAGGATCCTAGTCATAGAATAGGCTACCCGAAAAAGCGTACCCTACTCTAGGGTCCCGCTAAGCTTAGTTGTGGTGGGTAAAATATGGGGTGCTATAAAGGGTTCACAAAAGCTTGTTAGGCTCGGAGAGCTCACATAAGGGACACTATATGGAGCTTCCCTGAACCGCTAGAACCGAAAGAAGGCTTACGGTTTCGGGTTTAGGGTTGCTGATGGTTTCTGGTGTTGCTTTCGGGTTTGGGGGAGAGAGTTGTGGCTGCGTCTGGTAAAAAGTCTTAGGTTGTTGGGTTCAGGGTCTGGGTTCACCCCCCCCAAACCCTAAACCCTAAAACAAAAAAACAACTTGAACCGTGACCCTGAGGCCCTGAACCAGAAACCCCAGACCAACCACACCCGGAGGCGAATTCCTGAAACAGAACACTCGAAATCCTAAGGTAGGAGCCCAAATAATTAGAATAGGATTTTTGCGCTCCTGTAAAAATTACAGTATGATTACAGCCAGCAAAAAACCTAAGGAATAATAGTGGGTTTAAGTTAGGCATCTATATTATACCTGGAACCCGAACACTGAACCGGCAACCCTAAACAAAAGTTTGTATTGCGCAATGCAAGCGTGGTGTTGTGTGGGCCTTGACCTCTTGCTATGCCTTCCTCAACCCCAAACGCTAAAGCCTGCTGCTTGAAGGCCGAAGGGCATCGAACATTACTGAGAAGAGTGCTAATGGTTTTAATTACAATCGATAGCGGTTTAGGGTTTAGGGTTTAGGGTTTAGGGTTGTGCTGAAAGCTCGCAGCATCCAAACTCCAAAGAACCCTGAACCCCAAATTCTTTGAAAAACGTCTTGAGAGAAGCCCTCAAAAACCCGAGCAATTCTTCAAAAGCCATAAAAGACCGTTAACACTCTAAGCTTCCTTGAAGGCCCCAAGCCCCCGCCCCCGCCCCAAGACCGAAAGTTCCCGCCAAAGCGAACCAACTGGCAGACTTCCACAAAGACGCTCGACCAAACATAACTTAATTTATAGTTAGCTTATTATCGGTAGAATTGGGTTTGGAAGATGACATGAATGGGATTTGGTATGTGTTAGAGGATGATACTGGTAACTAAGTGTTAAGCAGTAGATATTCAGGACCCTCTACTATCGTCTCCAGCAGACTCGCCTCTCCGGCTCTTGGTGCGTGTCCATGTGAGCCCTGACTTCAAGAGAAGGCTACGTAAGAGGATCAGGGAGCATAGTAGGGTTATAAGGCAACCATTATTCAAGCTGCCAGCTACTCAAGAGGATCAGGGAGCGTAGTAAGTAGGATTTTCAGGCAACCATGATTGAAGCTACTTTTGACCTCACCAAAGTTACTTACAACCACGCTTGGATACTAAGTCCACTGATCCTTCTCAGTTAGGGGTATGTAGAAATAGAAACACGCCTTAGCGTTTAGGGGTGAGGGCAAAAGCTAGCAGCTGGAGACGGGATCCGGGTACAAGAGTGGCCTTTGCAGCTAGAACGGGGCTTCGGGCATGTCATGCTGCAACAGGAGATGTTCCGGTTAATTCTTCAAACCTCTACCCTACTAAACCATAAAGATCAGGGAGGACCGCCCTATCAGCGGCCCACCAACCCTCAAGTGGGCGACAAGAATGGGCATCTCCGGCTCAGCTTTTGGGCTTTTGACTCAGGGTTTCCACTTTCTACTGCAAAGAGCCCATAGAGCATCTAGGAACATTCTCTTTAAGCTCTAACTCCTGCACCGAGCCGTAAACCCTAAACCATATCCCTACACCCTAAACCACATAGCCAAACCAGAAAAAAACAGAGGGTGTACCCAACCCTCGGTTAGGGTCTAGCGTTTAGGGTTCAGGGTCTGTTTTAGGAGTCAGGGTTTAGGGCTCAGGGTTGACGGTTCA
>CAJNDV010001037.1:0-15801 GCA_905221635.1 Symbiodinium sp. CCMP2456
ATAATTAAAATAAGGAAGCCCCAAAATGATATACTCACTCACTCACTCACGGACATCCGAGCGCACTCAGAGAGCGCGCGCGTCCCAAAATTGCATGCATTCAAGTGAAACCAGGCCTCTGCCTCCAGAAGGAAGCAGCGGTCATCCGCGGGCCCTCTTTGGATGCCCCTCCTACGTATGCTTCTAGCCATTGCCGTATGGCTGTTGACGGCATATAGGTGGGGCGCAAATCAGAGAGGAAGACCTCTTCGTCCTCCTCGTCCCTTCCTACCGCCCTTTCGTCCTTGGTGGGGAGCGGAGGGCCGTAGGCCGGTATGGCCGCGCGAGGTGGCAGGTATTCTTGCCATATCCCCTTTTTTAGCCTGGTAGCGTGGCTCTTCGCTTCAGCCTCTGCCTCCTTAACCTCGGCAATGGTAAGTGGAGGGATGAGGTGCGAGACACGCAATAGGCATTGCGGGGATTGTTTAAGGTGCATCTGGACTCTAGGCAATGCACCAAAGAACTTCTGGCATGCCAAACAAGAGGTTGTTGGCGCGTAGTGCCGCGCCGGGCTGATGATGTTATGAGTCCGTGCTAGATGTACACCCAGGTGTTTGCGGAGGCGGAAAGCAGCCGGACACATGGGGCATGGATAGGGCTTCGGGGCCTCAACCGTCTCGGGCTGTGGCGTGATAGAGCCCGCCGCTCGCCACTTGACGAGATCACGGTGGAAGCTGCGCGCTGCAGCGACGGTTTGCCTTAACCACCATCTTGGATCTACGTCAAGCGCCTCAAGGATGCCTTCGACTGGAGAAGAGGCCGAGATCAGGCCTTTAACCTCAGGCAGGAACGCAGCCACAGTATGATAATCTGCTTCCAACTGTGTCAGCCAGGCAGTCGAGGGTGACTGTTGCCAATGGGCATACAAAAGTGCGCCCAAGGGCGTCGGGCCCGCTCGTACGACCCTGGCTAAGAAGGTGGCTCTTGCCCGTGCAAGTGCCAAGGGCGGAGGTGCTGCTTGGGCGAGTAGGAGCACCTCGTAAGCGTGTACATGATGGGTAGGGCCAGCTTTGGCGAAAAGATTACGCCACAAGCTAATATACTGCTGAGCCCAGAGCCTTTGGTGAATGGCAGCTTTCAGGTACAGCGCCGCCCCAGTATGAGAGAATTTGGATATCGCCAGGGACCTCAAAAGGGCCCTCCTGATGCTGATAGGCGTGCCTTTATCAGCGAACAGGCGCGCTCTGAGCGGTTTGACAACGGCGAGGGCGCGCGCAAACCTGAATCGGAGATCTGGCCCCGGTTTGGCATCAGCTGTGACAACCCCACCCAAATGCTTGTAAGCAGTCACGACAGGCAGGCGGTGTTGGGCTACAAGCAATCTATTCTCAACTCTGATAAAGGGCTCGCCGTCATCGTTCAGCTGTATCGGCTGCTGCGTGGGACTGATCCAGCTAGGCAGAAGAACGGCGGTTTTATCCCGGGCATATGTGAGATGCATGCCCAGGGCTGTGACTCGCTCTGCGACAATACCTGCTGCTCTCTGCACTCTTTCCAACAGAATGGTATCGTTGGGACCCTCGACCGGCTGCACGAAGTCGTCCGCCCAGGCAGGGCATCCCCACCCGCCCGTATCGGTTGCGCGAGCCCAGTGGGGCGGGTTCTCCGGTTCAAGGGGAACAGGGAGTAAGTCGGATTGGGCTAGACTTTCGGTGATGCTGCGCAGCATGGCTGACATGACAAGGCCGAACACGGCGTCCGCAGCCGGATCACCTGGCCTAGTGCCCCTCTGCGTGAGGGTTCCCCGGTAGAGATCCTGGACAAGGGCCGTTAAGTGGTCTGATGCCCCGAGTTTGGGCAAGAGAGCAATGCCCTCGAGTTTTTCACGCAACTCAGCAATGGCACCGTCTGGTATTCGAAGGGCATGAAGGAAGCGCAGTAAGCCCTCGTCACTGGCAGTGCTTGGTACGACCAACTCTCGGATGACGGAGTAAAAGGCGGCTTGGATATCATAGAACACAAGAGCCCATGGCCGTTTGTGACCCTGGTGGAGTTGTTGAAACGACTGGGCGGCTAGCGCGATGTGTTCTATGCCTTCACCTGGTACTGCACCGGCCTGCATGGCTGGGCGGTGAGCCGTGAGCAAGTTGACGAGTCTTGTCCGTAGGGCACGGTGGAGAACTTTGCCTGGAACACTGCTGATGAGGATGCTCCGGAACCCACTGCACTGTAGTGCGGCTCCTGCCTTTTTTGCCAGGCAGATAAGTTCCCCGCCTCGGAAGTGCACGGGTTCCCGTAACGCCAAAGCTGACTTAAGACATATTGGCAGGAGCTGGCGCATAGTGGTAGGAGTGTGGGACTGGAGGAACTCACTGGTGACTCTATCCAGTCCGGCCGCACGGCCGGTCCGCAGGGCCTGCGCAATGGTCTCCAGCTCCGCTAAAGTGGGGACAGCATGTATATCGAAGACGGCCGTCTCCCGAAGTCGCGCTTTGTCTTGGACATGCTGTATGTATTGCTGTTCTGTGACCACATAACCGGCTTCTTGATCCGCGAAGTGTCGTCTCCATCGTTCATTGCGGTCGGCGCAGGTGACAACAAGCTCCCCCTTGTCATCGCGAACCGCCGGTAGCGGTTTGAACGCACTTTTACGTGAAGACCGTGCTGTGGGATAGGCCTTGCGTACAGCATGGTACAGAGCCTGTGGATGCCTAATGTCCTGCATTCGCACATTGTCAGCCAGACTCTTCAGATAGGCTCGGCGATCTAGCTCAACCTGCTTGCGTATATAGAAGCCATAAAGATGCAGGCGCTGCATGGCTTCAGCTTCGCTGTAGTCTAGTTCTGTGAACCAGCGGTTCAGCGTGCTAAGTTGCGAGGTGCTAAACTGTCTGCCTTGTGCATGAATGAGCAGTGCCACGTAGGCAAATTGTAAAAGCCTCCGTCGCCTCTCCCCTGCCTCCATTTTAAGGTACTGCCGAAGACCTTGCCTCATGAATGCGAGATGTCGCGCATGCTCGCTGACGTGGGGCTGCATGGGGGCGGCCACATTGGGCGCTGAAGTGTCCTGCATGGCAGTTCCGGCATGGATCCAGCCCTCCGAGAGTCGTTCATAATGGGCATCTACATCCATGTGCCACGGAATCAGGGGCACTTGGGCTAGGCATCGCCATGTGTGATGCCTTTCCTGTGGAGTAGCGGGCTTGACCGGGCGAAGCGCCGCACGCCGTTTCGCCTGATAAGCGGCCGGCGGGGCTTGCTGCACGCATGCACAATGCAGCATGACCGGGTAATGGTCATCTCGGAGCTGTAGCATCTCCAGGCAATCAAGGACTTGTGAACGGAGCGCGAAATTGCGCCAAGAGAGCGGAACAATGGGGTAATCAAGCCTGGCCGTATCTCCTGTGGGTGACTTCCACGTAAGACTGCTCCCTTCGTGTACATCAGGGAAGGTGGTTGGCAGAAAGGCTCCTGTCTCTTGCAAGAAGTCGTGGAGTACCTCTCCGGCAGCATTTTCCGTCTCGGAGTGGTGATCCCCTACATGGTCTGTGCTGATGTGGCCCACGCGTGCATTGGCATCTGCCAGGATGAGGAAGTCAAATCCAACTGGCCTTCTCGCCAAATCTGCGGCCCGGTCTCGCCAGAAGGCTTGAACCTCCTCAAGCGGGGTCTTGTAGGCGCTAGGCGCATGCACCACCATGACCATAAGACGCAAAGCCTCCGCGTGGATGCATGCGCACAGGTGCCGCGGGGAGGCTCCGGATATGTTGACATCGCTGTCACTAATATACAGGTTCCGGCCTGCCTTTCGCGCGTACTCAGTTTTCCTCGCCACCCACAAGGCACAGCCTAAATGCCCATGTGTAGTAGCAGCGGACTGGTAAATCCAGTAGTCGGAGTCCGCTTGCATGCAGGCTTCGGGGAGCCGAGTTTCTTGAAGGCCTACAAAGAGGGGGGATAGTTTTTCAAGCTGCTGCTTAAAAATAGCTTTCCGTCCCATTATGCGAAGACCGGCGGATTCCAACCCTTTACCTTTGTGTATGTCCCGTAGCGTGAGCACGTTATACGTAATGGCGGCGAAACTGTACGCGCACTCCGCAGTTGCGGCTTGCTGCTCCCGGACAGGGAATGGCGCGGACACAGGTCTGGTATCCAACGTCTGCAAGCGCACGGCCTCAGACTCAAAGGCATACAGTGCAGGTACATCGGGGCCGCTAGCAGCAAGTAGCCATGTCCAGGGGCAAAGGTCGTGCGTCCGGAGCTGGCTAGGCCATAAGGGCAGCAGTTTATCGCCCGCTGTTGTCTCCTGCCGTCTGGCCTGTTTCGAAATTTGATCGGAGAACTCGTTCTCCAAGTATCCGGCATGGCCCGGGACGTGCATGTGGTCCAACTGGACTCTACTTACCGCAATTTGTCGCAAGTGAAGTAGGTAAAGAGAGAGATCTGACTGTCTGCATTCTCCTTTTGCAGCCGGTGGTTTCCATTCACCAAAAGCCCCCTTGCCTGCTACCATGCAATCGTAGGCGAATCTGACAGGGCAGCCGAAAGCCGGCGCAAACTCGATGGTCCAACAAAGGGCCCATGCCAACGCAAGCTGCTCAGAGGTCTGCGGAGTGTCATCCGGCTCGCCAAGGTAATAGGGCGAATCCTCTCTGACTGCAGTGTTGGCAGCATAGCCGACTAGTAACCTCTGACCTGCGACTTCAGCCCAGACACCAAAGGCCCATGCACACGGAGTGGGGTGAGCACTGGCTGAGGCGGCTGACCCGTCGGTAAAGAGGTAAAGCATGTCTGGGGCCGGCTGACCGGCATCATGCCAGGTCTTGATATTAATGAGCTGGGTACGGTACTCGAGAGGAACCGCACCATCCCCAGTGATAATCCCGAGGTCGTTATCCAGCCAATCTAGCTCGGCCTCAGTCTGAGGAGTCCGTAAAAAGGGCATTATCGCATCAAGATCTAGCACGCTCTGTTGGTAGGGCGTGATAGGCACTGCGCTTACGAGACTAATGCCCTGCACATCTTCCTGGCGTCGTGCTGTGCGCGGTGCCCGGTGTTCAGCTAGCTGGCTATGCTCTATGACCGCTTCGACCAAGATGCGGGCGTCAAGCATGGCTCCTTGATGCGCGCCTGGCCGCGCTTCGTCCAGAACGGTTTGTCCTGGCTCCATCGTATGAAAGAGCGCCTGCACATCGGGGTCCGATACACGATCATGCATAGCGCTGATGTTAGGAGCCATGACGTGGCCAGTCCGCTCACGTGACTGACCAGCTGAAGAAAGACATGGCCGTCTCTCTATGTGGCCGCCCGCTGGGGGGGCACCCACGTCACTAGCGTGGCTCGATGTGACGAGGTCGGTAGTCGTTGACCCCTTCTGCCTGCAGGAGCGACTAGGCGTTGGAACAGGTCGTCTGACAGCGCCTGCTCCCACGATTGTGCTTGCTAGAGCGGGGAGGGTACATTGGGCCTGTTCACACTGTCCCGTATCACTGGGCACTGCATTAACAGGTACAACAAGCGCAAACGCAAGTATGATACACAGCCATTGGATGCGTGGGTGCTCATAGGTGCGACCAGCAGCGCACACAATGACGGTTGTGGCAAAGGGTGTCGGAGCCAGCATAGCGGCTAGCTTGCTAGCTAGAAGAACCCATAACCCTATGGTCAGGCCTAGGAGGACAGGGGTGAGGCCGTCGTTGCCCAGTGGATGGGCGTGATGGAAGGAACGGCGGCTCCACTTGACTTCTCGACTAAGCTCAGCCATGTGGCGGGGTATCACAGCCTCTAGCCAGCTACCGTTGGCGACGTGGTCGCCAACAGGGCTTGCAGGCACTACTCCACGATGATCCCTGTATCGCTCAGTTGGTCGATTGGTTGTCGTCGTTTCGGCTGTAGCATGGCTGTAAGGGGCTATGGCTGCCTCGTCGACCCCAGGTAGGAGGGGTGTGGCGGCTATACGGTGACTGGGCACGGTATGATTAGCAACGGCGTCAGGCCCAACTATGTCCGGAAATGGGGCAAGCTCCACTGTGAGCACACAGCCTGGATCAACTTGTAGGGTCCGCGTGTGTATCGGTGTAGATGGGCTGCCGTGCCTAACCGTGACAACAAAGCCCGGCGGGCAAAAGCCCTGAAGCCGGTGAATCAGGGCTGCTACATCATAGCCACTAGGCGGGGCGTGAGTGGCTTGAAAGCCTAGATGGAGTGGCCGCATATCCAGCAACAGGGGCCGGCGTGTAGCCTGATGCGCCCTATCATGAACAGCTTCCACGGCTAGAAGTACTGACCTAGCAAGACGACCTCGGTCTGCAAAGTCACGGATTGGCGGGGTGATGGGCTGCAGTACGAGCCTAGAACTGGCTAAACCGAGTGCTGCTGCGACATCACGGCGAAAATGCCGTAGCTGCGTTCGGTCCACATCGTAGAGTATCGGCTCGGTATCGGTGACTAGATACACTCGGTCTCCGTATTGACCGGCGAAGCCGTCATCGGCACACCATTGGTCCTCAGCCTGTAGGAGTTCCGCGGTAGTTGGACGAGCCAAACTATATTCCCACGTGGCGGAAATGGTGAACAGATCTCCATCCTGAACATCGACGTAGTGTCCGTGCCGGAGTGGCCACTGGCCAGCACCGGCATAGATATAAACCTGGGCATCCGCAGGAAGGTCTGCAAGCGCAAAAATGACACCATAATCCGCCTGGCTAGGTGCGGTGGCAGCAAAAATGCGCTCGTCGCGCTGTCTGGAATCAACGACAATGGTGCGCTGAGTGGCGGGCCACATTGGGGTCGCGACAAGTGTCACGAATCGTAGGTCAGGCTGCGGGGTTGCTGGACATAGATGTGGAAATCGTCGGGCATCAACATCTAGCCGGACGGAATTGATCCTTGCCAGGAAGTCAGGCACATCATGTGGCACATGAGTTCCGAGCTCATGAAGCTCCGGCAGATAGTCCGGAACAGCCACTATGGTTTGCAAAAGCCTTGGCGGGGCCTCAGCTTGGGAGGCATTATCCGATCCGCGTCCGACTACCTCAACCTGTGCCTGTTGCAGCTGGTGAACGGCGTCATCAACAGTAGTGCGCTGCCATTCCGGTATGAGGTCAGGGAGAGGAGCCTCGTCATGGTCAGGTGCTAAGTCTGCAACCTGTACCGGTCGTGGGATACACTCGACATTCAAGACCTGTCCCGGAACGCTACCGACCTGGGGGCCTGCCTCAAGGCCTGGGTTGAGAACGACATCATAGCCCAGAGGCACTGTAAGGCGCAGGGCTCTAGTGATATCAGCATCCCCGTCTTGACCCGGGTACACCGTCCATGTCGTCCAACCTTCAAGCAACGCTCTGCAGTCCAGGATTACAAGGCAGGGTTGCGCTGGCTGGGTTCTGTCCCGGACGGTGACGGCAAGAACTGTAACACAGTCAGTACCATCAATAGAGGCATTAAGTACCCGGGGAACTGCTGGGGCGATATGGATGGACGAATGCTCAGCGCCCACCGCTCTTGCGAGCTGCTCCCGAAATGTTGTCGGGCTACCCTCCGGGCGATAGTATCGTCGGTGCCTAGTGCCATGGACAAGGCAATAAGGCCGGTCTCCATACGTATGCTGTCCGCCCGGATGGGCGTCCCATCCTCTGCCATTGAGCAGGGCACTTGTAAGGTCCCAAGTGAGGGGTTGGTGAAGGTGCGGTACCACGAACACGGTAATGCCTGTGATAAGGTGGGCATAAGTCCCGTCCGTAATGGGTATGTCATCGACCCCAACGAAAATGTCAAGCCGTGCTGTGGAAGGTAGGTCAGCCAACTCACAAAGCAGAGCTCTATCAGCATAGGCCGGGGCATGCACGGCGTAGACGCGATGGTCAACCTGTGTGGCATCTATGCAGATGACAACCGCTGTAGGATCCCAATGGGGTGTTGCAACGTACGTCGCGATGCCTTGGACACTTTGGGGCAAAGCTAAGTACAGATGGGGAAAGCAACGTCGCAGGGCAGGACTCCTAACTTGCTGGATAAGTGTCGCCAGCTCAGCTGGTGTCCTAGGTGAATCAACATGCACCACTGCATACTCTGGCGTGTAGTCAGGAACAAGTACCTGAGCAGCTGCCTCACCTGCTCGGAATTCAGAAGCAGTATCGGGCTCGCCATCTGTGATGGCCTCGTGCCCGCCCAGCATGCCATGTGGTGCGTAGGGCCATGGGCCACCGAGGTCGGTGGCCAAGCGTCGGAGAGTGGCAATGTCGATCCTGACTGGCGTTCCGCCTTGCGAGGGTTCGATCAGGAGCCTAGTAGTCAAGACAGTCAGCCCCCCCGGCCTGTGAACTGTATTGGATGGAGTAAGGCTTTCCCAGGTAAGGGCAAGCTGGCGCAGTCCGTGGAAACGTGGGGGGTGTTCGGCTCCAAGGATGGCCCAAAGCAGGCGGCGGGCCCAGTCCGGAGAGCTTACCCAAAAACCGCAGACACTATCATTTATACCCCGATGTACAGTAAGGGTAGCATATTTGGCAATGGTCATCAGGCCATCTCGGGCTTCATCTCCTAGGCCTGTACGCCTAGGGGTACGACTATGTGGTCGTGGCGAGGCTGAGCCGGAGCCTGTAACTGGTGGGGTATCCTCGTCGATCCCACTGAGATCGGTGGCATCAGCGGGGTCTGTCTCTGTGACATCCTGCATAGTAGATGACGGAGGCGAGTCCGCATCGATGGGGGCATAGTGGAAGACTACCACGGCACCGTGGTGAAGCCTGAAGGGTTGCTTCGGATCACGCTCTTCAACCCCGCTAAAAACATCAACTCTGTATCCTCGTGGCGCTTCTATAGCAAGCCCTGTGAGGAGGTGGGCAATGGTAGTCTTACCGCCTACCAACTTGATCCACTGAAAGTCAAGAAGAAGTGGGCGTAGGTCCAACAAGATGATGTGTTGAACTGAAAGCGGCCTACCTGGTGGTATAGGTATGCGTGAGATAGTCTCGGTTGCAACTATAAGAGCCCTGAATCGTTGACCGCGAAAAGCGCAGTTGCGGACTCTTGGGGTAGAGGGGCAAACCGTAGTAGCTTCTAGGGTGTACCCAAGAGCCTGAACCGTGGCCTGCTTAAAGTCAGCTGCGGTAAGAGGCGTCTCGGAGGTTACCTCAATGGTACGCTGGCCTGCATCAGTAAGAAAACAGAAAGCATCTGGCTTCGGTCCGTTGGGATCAAGGCATGGTTGGTCCCGAAGCGTGCCTGCTCGCAACAAGGCCGCAAGATTAGGCTGGCCGGCGGGCCGGTTAGTTCCCTCTACAACAGTGACAACCTCTCCCTGGTGGAAGGTGCCAAAGGCTGCTGGCCCAAGCAGAGTGGTGCCGACATAGACATGCAAGCCCTGCCGGTCCTGCAATCCAATTTGTAGCAACACCGATTCCCTCCGCAAAGTTTCGGGCAGTTCAAAGGCAAAGAGTCTGCCGTCGATGGACCTCGTGTCGATGACAACAATGGCATGGTCACAGGCCCACGCAGGGAGGGCGAGAAGAGTGCCGAACGCAAGTGCCGGTTGTGGTTCAGCTGGCAGAAGGCAATCGAAGAGCAACGAATGATCAGGATTCCTTATTTCTGCAACAGCTTGCAATGCATCATCGACGTCACAGAGTGCCGGCAGAGTGACAAGTACCTCCTCTCCTGTGTAACCTGGCGTGAGAATCAAAAAGACTACGTCTATGAGGTGATCCTCAATCCCTTCGTCCGCGGCCAGATGCAGCGAAGTGTGTGGACTAGGAGGAGCTGAGTCCTGTCTCTGATATCGCCGGGGACGGTTACGGACCGTCTCCCCTCGGGGGGGTGTTCCATAGTTGGCCGGTGCAGTATTGGTCGCTCTATCAATTGCGTCCATTGGCTCGCCTTGACCTGAGTCAGCATACCCTTCTGTGGCCTCACCTTGGTATGAGTGGTCGGATGTAGAACTGCGCCGCGTAGTTCCGCGTCGCTGACTTCTCGAACGAGTTGATGCAGCGGAGCTACGTGCATTATCGGACTCATCTCCATCGGAAGTGGAGTTGCTGGAACTGTCCGTGGTGGGGTCGAAAGCCGTGTGGTTGGATTCCGATCCCGAGTCGGGCACCACAAACCTGAAGCCCAGGATGAGGGTGTCGCCACTTTCAACATCTATCCTGTGGCGTCTACGCCGTCCTCCTTGAATATGCAATTTCCAAGACGGCGGTGGGGTGCGCTGAACGAAATCGCGAAGGGCTGCAAGGGTGATGGAAGCCCTGTGAAGTATAACATGCTGAACCCCGGCTGCGAGTGGGCGCATATCAAGAAACAGGACTACATATGGTGCAACCCGTTTGGGAATCATAGCGACAACCCCTCGGATCTGAACGCCACATTGCAAAAGCCCATCAAATTGTGGCAAGGTGGGTGTGTGAAAATCGATATCCTCCCTGGCCATCCCTACGGTTCTGGCTGCGGCACACTGAGATTGAGCGGCGGGTAAGTCAACATGAAAAATGTGACTTCTCGGACCAAACAGCAGGAGGACATATTCCGCCGGATTTCTGCTGGGCACAGAGGACAAGGTGACCTCACGCACAATGTCAGGTAGGCTTGCTGGATACGTCGGTGGCACTGGATGCCCCGCCGGGACAAAAGACAATAGGCCTTCACTGGGTAGCTGGTGCCGGTCATCCTTGTTAAGTGGGGCTGGGGAGTCGTTGAGATGGACGTCCACAGCGGCGGGGTCATGTATGTCAGCCTCAGCACATAGTTCAGCAACAGTGGAAAACACTGGCACCAAGGTTGCAAACATGGCCTCTCGGTGCGGTGGACTAAGTCCTGCGACTCTGAAACAAAGCAGGGACAGAGGTGCGTAAGGTGACCAATCGGGAGCCTGCAAGCAAACAAGCCTAGAAGCCTCCGGTTGGTGTGGTATGGCCGTAATCCTGCTG
Source organism: Symbiodinium sp. CCMP2456 (assembly GCA_905221635.1). Classification (NCBI taxonomy): domain Eukaryota; class Dinophyceae; order Suessiales; family Symbiodiniaceae; genus Symbiodinium; species Symbiodinium sp. CCMP2456. The sequence continues at coordinate 10,899 of CAJNDV010001037.1, forward strand.
TAATGAAGTGCATCTTGCGTTTCGAGCTGCAGCGCTAGGCTATCGATAACATCCGAGATTGCACTTAGAGCGTCCCGTTCAACTGCGCACTCCATGGGGCGTCTACCTATGGGCAAAACTGTAACACCAATCGTGAACGATGGGCCTCGGTCGCCAACATTCGAGCGGGTTGGTGCTAGGGTCGCAACTGGTGCGGGCGGCGGTGGACCACACAGTGGCACAGGCGCCTTGTCCTCTCTAAGCCTGGGGCACCTGATGTCACGGGTGTGTGCCGTATCCTGAATGGGCCCAGGGCCGGGCAAGCTTGGAACCCGCATAGCTGGCTCAAAAGTCAGCTGGATGGTGCAGCGGTCGGTAGCAAGGTATTGCCCTTCACGATTGGCGGTCCCGTATGCCCTGACCTGGAAACCGGGTGGAGGCTTAGCACCTAGAAACCGAACCAGGTGTCCTATGTCCTTCCACTCTGGAGTGCAGTAAACGAACGTAGGACGCTCTCCGATCATACGGGGGTCAATGAAGACAAATGCCCCAGTCAGTTCTGCGTCCGTCCGCCCACCTGGTCTGGGTTCGGCCGCCAGGACACCTTGCATATGATCACCGTTGACAACGAGATCGCGCAGGGGACTATCAGCCTGGGGAAACCTGAGTACAAGTTCTGCGGGGTCACAGTGAAAAGCTGCTGCCACAACAGGTAGTAACTCTGAGAGGCTGTTAGTTTCGCAGACAGGCATACGGGTGACATGACTGCGGACAGCAAACCATTTACTGGTAGGTCTTTCGCGGGGTACCCTTCGTGGGGAGGCGTCCCAGCCGCTAAGACTGCGAAGACTGTCGCCCAGTGACATGGAATGGACAGGTGCTGTGGCCGAGGGCACAAACGTGAAGACATCACCTGAACGCGCAAGAACGGAGTCACCATCTCGGAGAGGATCCGAACTGTGGCTGTGATAAACCGCCCAAGCGCTGTCCGCGTATTGCCGGGCGGCCAAGGTCAGGTCTATGTGGGTAACCCGAGCCCAACCTAGAACTGCATATACGGGTTGTCCCCACGCCGAGAAGTCATAAATGACAACCGCTCTGTCACCCTGTGGAGCCCATATTGGTACCCAGGCCAAAGAAACCAGGTCGCCGGCAATCTGTGGGCTGGTGGGCACCAGAAGGTGATGCGACAGCCCGGCTCCCCACTGATCTTGTACAGCCTGTACAAAGGTGGCTTCAAGGCACGGTAGTTCTGTTCTAACAAGAACATGTTGGGCTGGAAAGCCCGCACGGTAGATGACACTTTGTGTGGCCTGAAGTCTGGCGTGGGGAGCCCCACTCGCAACTATGTTGGGTACCTCAGAGTGGCTTAGGGTGTGGGCAGGTGCCATATCACTTCCTACTGCACTGCTGGGAGGACCGGGATCAGGTACAAAGTCGTGAACATACTCCAGTCCCGACGGCCACTCTGGCGCAGCCCAAAACGCAGAAGTATTTTGGCCCAACATGAAGGGCTCTGAACCCTTCTAAATGGGCGTCGCGAATGAGCCGGCCGGCCCTTGCGGTCGCGATAGGGCCTCCAGTCTAGGATAGGCCCGGCTGTTGGCTCAGGAGTAGCTACCGCACCTAGTGATAAAGCATATTTGCCTGTAGCCCCTAGAAGGGGCACGTAGCAAAGGGCGGCAAGAGGGGAAGTTCCAACAGGCCACGGGTTGACCAAGAGTCTAAGAACGGCCAAAAAACCTATGACAACGAGGCCCCGGAAGAATGGAACAACAAAAGACCCCAGTCTCATCAGTAAATTAGTAGCAAGGTGATCCAACTCGGCAGAGAGCCCAGAGCCACCGATCTCTCTTTTTGGCGCTCGAGAGTCACCTGCTGGCGTGCCCTGCGCGGCACGCTGAACGTTACAAAACTGGTGACAGTCGTCACGGTCGCCCTTAAAAGGAGCAAGCTGGGAACTGCGAGTGTCATAGGGCTGAAAACGCGGCAGAGGGCCCTGAGCCACCGATCCCTCTTTTTGGCGCCCGCGAAAGAAAATTAACCCTTGTAGCTCCGAACCCGAACTCCTGAAGGGGTAGCATGGGAGCGTGGGGGGACAAAGAGTACTGCCAAGAAGACAGCTCTCAAATCCCCGCGAGGAAGACGGGCCAAAAGCACGACAGCAACCTTCCATAGACCAAGGGAGGTACTGCCGGCTTGGCACGACAGGTGAGGCACCGAGCCCAAGACAAGGCGGTGCAGGATAGGACTGCTGGCGAGGAAGGGACTCAAAATTGGTTGGGTGAAACCTACATCGCTCAGAATGATCCCTGGGCCCAGCGTTTTGATCCAAGAGAAAATCATTCCCGAGGTGGAACAGAGCATCCGCACTTGCGTCCCATTGCAAGTTTGGAGCATGCGGCCTCCCCAGGAGATTACACTCTTGCTCAAAACGAGGGCCGGGTCTTACTCCAGGCCACCAAGTGCTGGCATATAGCTGCTGTCCTGACCTGGCTCTTGTAGATCCTCGTCGTCGTCGTCCTCCAGCACCGTCGGAACCATTCCGGATGGCGTGGTCGTACTGGGTGCGGCCTCGCCTCCCAATCCAGGAGGCGTTACTGTTTTGCCCGATCCGAAGGGTGTAAGAGCTGCACCTAGAGCGGCCTTCTTTGCCTGGACGCGCTCCGCCAAACTGGGATGGGGTATGACGCCCACGGCTGCCGCCTCCTCCTTCGTTGCGTAAACGCCCGAGTAGGGAGAAGGGCGTTCTGTAGGCTCCACCATAACGCCATATCCTCCTGTGTGGCTTGTATGCGGCGCTCCATGTGGCGTTGCGACCACAGGAGAGGCCACTTGATATGGGTCTCTCGTCGAGCTCTCCGGTCTGCTGGTATAAGCAGCGGCTGGCAAGGTAGGGGTAGGTAGAACAGCATCGGTTCGCACTGTCAATGCAGCCGGTGGAGTGCGCGGCGCAGCCGTAGTCGACCGTAGAGGGGTGCGCGTGGCTGTCGCCTCTAACAGGGCTCGCCGAAGCACCCCGTCCGCAGTCTCTGTGCGTTCTTGATCCCACGATGCAAGCATCGTGTCCCATTCCGCGTCCTCCACGCTGACAACCCCTTCCATGGCGCCCGTCTGCTGCTCGTTCAAGACCGTCTGTCGCAGCTGCAGTCTCGCCACATTCTGGGCCTCCTTGGCTGCTTGGATCTCGTGATCGTAGGCTTCGAGCGCCTGGAGGTGGCGCTGTTTCTGCTCCAAATAGGCTTTCTTCTGGTTTCGCACGTACTGGTCCCACTGCATCGTAGAGCGATGCCTCTCGGTAACCAATTTCTGTAGCCTCAGTTCGGTCTTCCTGGCCTGGTTGAGAGCTTTCTGGACCGTGGGGACCTCGAAATCCTCGGGTGGAGCTGACTGGGTACTGGTAGCCGCAGTCGCCGCAGTCACTGCAGGGGTGATCGGCATAGCGTCGTAGGCCGGGAAGGCGTTGCCTTCCTTGTTCTTGCCTTTGTGGCCTGAGCCACGGCCGCCGCTTTGGGTCCACGGAGCATTGGCACCCTTGCCTTGTGGGGAGCGCGCTCCTCGCCACAATTGCCAGGATGAGGACGACTGTCCATTTCGGTCGTCCTGCCAGGCTTGTTTGCTGCCTCGGCCCATGCTTGGTGCCGCAGAGTGATGACGCTGCAGTAGGAGACAGTCTCGTAGTGCCGGGGCCCGACCCCGGTATTGGCTGTCTCGTACTCGCCGTCGAGCTTGAGATCGTCGTCGCCGTTGTCTCCTGTGCCACGTGGGCGATGGACGGGCAGCGCCTATGGCTGCGGCGGAGGCTCAAAAACGTATCTCAGGGAGATACTGGGGCGTTCAGCTATCTGCCGCTGGCGGCAGTCTTCTGAGCCCTCCAAAATGATATAGGTAATTATCAAGGCCCCTATACTCCAGTCCTGGAGGCTTCTTGGTGAATAAAAGCTTCTGAAAGTCAGGGGAGCTTGGAGGAGGGGATCTTTGATTTGGGGCTCGCAAAACGTGTTTCAGTTGTCTGAAACTCCCATGTCAAGGCTTCTTGGCTAAAGCGCTAAGCCCTAAACCCTAAACCCCAAAGCCCTAAACCGTTTGTGTCTTGGGTTTGTAGATGGGTACGTAGGTGAATGGTTCCTTATGTTATAACTACACTACGAAGGAGCCCCACGGCCCTAGCCTAGTTTTCAAGGCCCTTTGAACGTCTCGTACAGCATGCACATAGTGGCGGTCTCTAAGTCTTCCTTGGACAAGGAAGTGGCCAAAATCTCCATGACTTGAGCCTTCAAATCTGGAGTATGCCTAACCGCAAAGAGAATACCTCAGCTTGTTCAGCTCTTAGTTTCTCAGACACCATGCACAGCCTGGCGATAAGCTTGTCACCGTTTCCGAAAGTAGCACACTTCGCTGCTAAATCGTAATCGTGTGACGTAAATGAAATCTTGGTCGAGGAACCAAGCTTCTTAAGCTCATCGTCCACGAGGGCACTTAACTCTCTGGAATTATCCAAGCACTCTGGTGTCATAGTGCCCATGCCAGAAAGGTCGTCGCCCATAGCAAGAGACAAACTTATGTTGTCGGCTGGTAGCTGCCCTAAACCCTAAACCCTAAACCCTAAACCCTGAAGTAAAGGAGTTATAGGTGAGTGGAAGACTCTCCCCCAAGCTAAAAAACCCTGAGTGGCTCTCGCCTCGTCGCCTCGATGAGCCCCTATAGTAAACCGGTTTAGGGTTTAGGGTTTAGGGGTTGAGGGGTTTAGGGGCTTAGGGTTTAGGGTTTAGGGGTTTAGGGTTTAGGGTTTAGGGGTTGACGGGATTAGGGGTTTAGGGCTTAGGGTTGAGGGTTTAGGGTTTAGGGTTTAGGGTTTAGGGTTTAGGGTTTAGGGGTTAAGGGTTTAGGGGCTTAGGGTTTAGGGGCTTAGGGTTTAGGGGTT
>CAJNDV010001039.1:5420-15799 GCA_905221635.1 Symbiodinium sp. CCMP2456
TAATGGTAGTGGTAGTGGTAGTGGTCAAGAGGACATACAGCAGATAGCTCGAGTAGAGGATGGTGCTGAAGCAATAGTGGCTCTGGAAACTAGGGTTTCTCAATAGACGAGGGCTGAACGGTCCAATAGCAATAGAATCCGATGCGGATGAGAGTCCGATGCAAGTGGGGCATCGCCCGCTGGAACAGCAAGAAGTCCATGATGCAATAGTTGTGCTCGAACAGGCTGGACAGATGGGGATTTGGTGCGCGAGAGTACCTAGCAACATGACTGGGATTGTGGCGATGGAGTATGGCAACTTCCGATTGGAGGACAGCCCCCCGGAGTTAGTCAGGCGTAGGAATGCCGAAACTGCGTCGCGCAGGTAGAAAAAGAAGCTCTGAAAATGGAAGTGCGGATGACATGGACCAGAGTGGTGAAAGGCCTGAGGGGTCATAGGTCGGGGAGCAGGGGAATGACGAACTCGGAAAGTGACGAGACGATCGCATCGATGGACGGCTATCCTCAACCCCAAATGGTTGGTGACGAGGGGATCGTTACCGACGAGACAATACTTAGGGCAGTCAGTGAATGGAAGTCGAGGGCCAGTCCGGAATCTCCGATCTCTAGGAAAGAACAGGCCGAAGCCTTCACCCCACCTCCGGTATACTTAGGCAGATGTCCGAACGAATGCCAATAAAAGCGGGACCTCGTATCGACGACGAGATGACAGAAAGGATGGAAGAGTTCATAGGTGTTCCAACGTGGAGAGGGTCGTCGCGGGGAAAGTGAGGTCAATGACACTCTGCGGCGACATGAAAGCGAAATGAGTAGGATGAACAAGAGAAGCGAAGCCATGGCACATGTCCAAGAAGAAATAGATAGGATATGTGCGGTGGCAGATGAGAATAGGAAATCAGTTGAAGAAGAAAAGAGGGTCAGATTGCATGAGCATACCGTGATGAGTAGTAGGATAGAGGAGTCTATAGAACAAGGACGGAAAATAGCAGGGACGCGAAAACGATCAAGTCTGATGTCGATCGGATGCGTAAAGAGGACCAACAACATGGACAAGAAATACGTACGATCGGAGCCAGCGTCGCGCGTGTAAGCAGTATGGCTGCGTCGATAACGGAACGAAATGCGGAAGCGCTCAGAGAAGATTCAAGTATATGGCCGGGCCAGCTCAGCTTCTACGTGTTCCCAGTCAGAGTTGTAGGCATTCTTGGCTGCCTCGATGGTCGACTCTGTCCATAACTTGACATTGCACTTGTCACACCCACGTCGGTCAGCGTTATGCGACGTCGAGCCACCAGGCCGGATCGGTCTGCTTCCTCTGTCGTTATTGCACTTGTTACATAACATATTTCGTCCTCGCTCAAATTAGCGTTACGCGTGTGTCTATTACAGAGTTTGCATAGTCCCCCCATTCCGCGCCCGACGGGCTCTCGACATATGTGACATTGCGGCCTCGGTTCCCGAACGTCCTCTACAAACAACCACTACCGCTAGGAGGCCGTCGTTCTCGACCATCTCTCGACCGTCTTCCATCTTGCCGTCTCGAGTTTGTTTGTTCCTGGTATTTCCCTCGGGCCTGTGATCCTTGCCCAGGATTATGTCGGGTTCTTTGGTTGTTGTGCTGGCATCGTTGCGGACCATAAGCACTCCCCGGCAGTTGACTTCGGTATTGTTCCGACACGCTGGAGAAATTTTCATCATATGCAATGAATGCAGGAGTATGACCGGAACTCCTAGACATCGCCTGGTACGGCATATCTCTCCTCCCTTGACACATACTCAGAGCTCCTAGACGGGAGCTTGCATCATTTCTCTCATTCGAACCCTGAGTACCCTGACCCTCTCCGCCATTCCTCCGGGTTCTGGTTATTGTAGCTGTATAACTTGATGGTGTAACGCCGCGATCTCGTCCTTCTCTCTTACCACCTCTCTCTCCCGGAGCTCTTCTCGCGTGGATGGCCCGACTTGCAGCTCCTTCAGCTTATCCATTTTACTGTTTATATCTGCCGGCTAATGGGTTTGGCTCTGCGATTCCACGCGCATGTCAGCCAGCTTCCTCTCCACGCTGTTCCACGCCAATCGTAGCATCATCATACGATTTCCCTATCGTGAGACTGTTCTCTTTTATGAGTCGTACTTGACGCGCGACGGCAGCCTCAACAGTCTTTACCCGCTTCTCGACTTCGTTCGGTCGTATGCTGTTCTACGTGTCTATCTCGTATTATCTGGTTCTCCATCCGCCCTCGCGGCGTCGTCCTCTGCATCAGGTATTTCCCAGCTTCCATCGCTAGCAACTGGCTCTTTCTCATCGATATTCTAGTATGTCTTGTACTCCCTCCCTATGGCATGGGCAGCCCCATACTCCTTCTTGAGATCTCTACTGTTGCCTTTCCCGCCAGCGCCGACCTTAGCCTCGATCTCGAGCAGACGTCGGTCTACGTCTTGCCTCAGGTCGAATACAATGCGCTGTTGGTGGTCCTGTCCATTACTAGGTTACCCACGGTTCTTTCTCCTTTGACGTTCCACATCGAATGTTTATCAGTACCTTGATTCATTCCCTTTAGTGTCGTGATTATACCTTGGCCAAATCCGACTTTAGATTTTGAGTCTCGCCACCCAAAAGTTTCGAGCGGGAATGATATGGTGATAGATGTACTGATGTACCCCTAAAATACGCCGTGGTTGAGTCTGAGCTGTCTAATGCGTTAATAAACTGCGTGTAGTCTGAAGCGCCGAAGTCGAAAATAGAGACACGGAGGTTCTCGAACCTCCGTGACAAGGGCACGAAGACCGCTAGGCGCCTCATGAGAACAATACTTGACCACTACAAGGTAGCAAAGGGAGAGGAGAGCATGAATAATGCGCAGGCTCTCATGGCGTTGGAAGTGGTGCCAGTAGTGGGGAAAGACGAAGAAGAAAGCCTCGAGCAGTTCCCGACAAAATGGGACAGATTGGTCACCCTAATACAAATAAAGGGGCACGCGAATAAGTGCATCCGATACAGAGCTAGCAACCATATTCGTGTAGAAAGTTGAGGAATTGGGTAGAATTAGAGGTGACGCAATAGCAGTGGCCACGTTCAGCCAAGACTGCTTGGGAGCATCAGGGAGAAGGCCGAGACGGTAATCAAATTGTGGAGGCTGAAGAAGAATCGAGTACAGGCTGAGGCGATGTGGCAGATACCAACTCTGCAGCAGGGCACCCCGCGATGCTAACGTTGCAAAAGCAGGGTTAAGCCAATAATGGGCGGAGGCAAGGACAAGGGCAACGACGGCACAAATAGAGGGCTATGTCTTGTTCGCCAAGGGGTGTATGCTGGGACTACGCAAGGGGTCGATGTCGAATGGGAAGTGATTGTCGAATTTCGCACGACATAGTCGGACACGAGTCCGTGCGAAAGACTCTTATCGACGCGGGCTATTGCTACGAGTATTTTCGTACAGACATATGTGAGGGTAGCTGCGAAGTTAATGAGACAGGATGCACTACCGGACACTCCTAGACCCTGGTGGAGCACCGACCGCCCAACGTGAAGAACGGGAGGACAAAGACGGCCCAGGGGAAGGCTCGATTTACGAGACGGTGACTGCTGCGGCGGCGGTGAATTCGCGACCCACTGGCTCCCCGCCTGCGGACAGAGTGGGAGCATGCAGAGTCGCTCGAGGAGTTTGAGGCGGATCAAGGTGGTCGCCCTTAGGCCCGGCCCCGCGGCCGAGGAGCGGTGCGGCATGATTACGTCGGCCGCGGCTGGCGGTGATGACGCCGTTGCCGGTTCCTTTGAGTTGCAGTGAGGGCGGTCGTGGACCAGAGGTCGCAGGCGCGCGAGCGCAGACCGCCTGACCTGCTCGAAATCGGCAAACCCGGCTTTAGCCGATGCTGTATAAGTACAAGTAGAAGTAGAATAGACGTAGACGTAGTAGTGAGAGTCGAAGAAGAAAAAGTAGTAATAATAATAATAATAGCAGAAGTAGTGGTAGTCGTAGTAGCAGTCGGAATAGGACTAGGATGGGGACTGTTTCCAATATTTTCGTTTTGTGCTTTTTCTCATTTCCGGCACGGACGGGTTCCTTCGTTGTTTCATGACCCACGTTTTGGCATTTCCTGGCTCGCTCCCGACTCGTGCCGTCTTGGCTCCGAGTCTTGGCACCCGACTTCTGCATCACCCAAGGAGTCGTACTGGTGTGTCTGCCTTTATCATTTCGCTAAGTTGTTACTGTAATTAATTACTATTGGACTTGCTGTTCTTGACTACTTCTGCTTTTATAGTTGCTATCGCAAATTAATATTGACTATTGCACTATTTGTACTGCTCCTCATTACTACTGTTCTTACCAGATAGTACGCTTGCCATTACTATGATTCTATACCTAGTAGTACTAGTGATAGGAATTGAGGCTCTTCCTCGGTGCATGAAGAGGTGCATGTACGTAGATTTCGTTTTTGCGAAGAGCTCGGTTTGGGAAACCTCAACCTCCCAACCCCGCTACATGTTGTCCTCGGCAGAGTTTAGGTGGACAATCCAATGGGAACAGTACTCAGCGGAACCTGGTCAGATGAAGGGCCAATTTGTTCCTTCACCTTGGACAAGTGGGCAGCCGTCTTCGCGAGACAGATTTTCTACGTGCGGCTGTCTGTGAACAATCCTCGGCAGGCCTTCGTAGGAGTCGAACATCCGCGTTCTCGCAACAGGCGTAGACGTAGCCCTGCCGAGACAGTGACAGTGCTTCAACCTTAAACGCGCAGATTGTTTCTGTTTGATATTTGCTGGCTCAGCTTCGTGCTGTATGTGTCTAACTGGCTTTGGCGCTGCTGCTTCGTGCAGCATGATCTCCTGAGCTCCAAGCCTTGCATCAGGCGCTGATGCGCACCGACCCGACAAATGTGTGGCAAATTAAGCTCTCCGGTGCGAATGCGACGCTGCTCGGCGGTTTGGTCAACTTCATATCCCTGGCCGAGGAGCTTGGAGTTTTGTGCTTGGCGTTGCAGCCACTGCGCGTTGGGTTCAGGCTTGCACCGTTAAAACTGATTCGGGAACCTGTCCCGAACACCAGATTGCAATCAATTCCTGGATCCAATGGCTTTAGATTTGGGTGAACATGAAGTGTCTTCTAAAGCCGACTTGCATGAGCCGTGTTTTCAGACAATTTTTCGGCCGATGGTTCAAAGACATACATCCAAACTGTCCGAGTGATAGCAGCCAATATTGGCAACGCTAAGGGGTGCCAATGTAGATACGTTTTGCAGTTTACATGATCTCAAACCGGCAGGAAGTGAATTTGCCGGGCTGGGTTGGCAGCTTCGGCAAGCATGCAGAAGCAGTCGTGCACATCTGGCCTCTTTGCAGATTGAGCCCCGGAAGGGGTCCTTCCCCGCTTTCGTTAGCTGTCCTTTCACCGCAGGCAATTTGGCCGTTCTTACTCCTCTTGAAGGAGAGTCGCTCCAGCCGTCCAACCTTTCTGCTGGAGCAACAAACGAGCTCAGCGTGTTCTTCCAGGCACGGAAAGACTGGACGTGAAAGCATCGGAAGCGGCGTGTGCTTGTGCGCTTCAGGTGATCCATGCGATGCCCAGGTTTTCCCACCTTCTTCTGGACGCCCCGGATGGATTCGACTTTACGGACAACTGTAGCGTTGGCTCGCTGGAAGATGCTTATTATGCCGACTGGGACGGATTGCCGTGGGGGGAGACCGTCTTAGGACCTCGAGCTTTGACAAGCTCTCTTGGACTTGATGTGAACTGCACCACTGACAACTGGAAGCGTAGTGTGTTGTCGCCTCCGGCGACTGCAAACTTTACCAGGGCGATCCTGAGGATTGGTCGCACACTGATTTCTAACAAGTACTATGCCTTCAAGGTCCGCGTCATTAATTCAGTCCAGTGGGACGCATCGCACCATGATGACTGGCGAATCTGGGTTCAGAGCCCGGAGGGCTACATGGTTGACGGCTCAAAATACACAATACAGTTTAATTCTGCTCGTATTGACACACTGCCACAGTCCTACTGGGACAAGAGCTGGGGCGTGTACCAAGACCCGATGCAGCTGCCATTGTCATTGGATTTTGGGCAAAGCCTTCTGCTTCCCACGTCTGTTTTTGACATGAGTACCCTGATGACCGTGTATCCTCTCACTCCAAGCAGTGACGGTCAGCTCATCAACGTCCGTATGCTCGCACCAGTTGGCTATGTCTGGGTTCCGCATGTCACAGAAGGTTGGCGAGGATATGTACCCAATGTCACATGTGAGTTCTGTGAACTCATCGTGACTCCCCAAGTCCGGCTCTTTAACGAGCTGATCCTGCCTGACCTTGTCATGCGTCTCGGGCACCTCTATGGTTTCCAAGTACGCGTGCGAGTTCCTGAAAGACCGCCCACTCGATCTTTGAATGCCTTTTACTTGGAGATGGGTTTCGACCCTGGTGACTTCGACTTGGATCGAATGCAAGCACGCATGCTTCTGCCTCCACCCCTGCGAGTTGTTTCCCAGGCGCGGGTGGACTCTCTCTGCAATCTTGCAGGTTATGCGGACAACATCGTCGAGTTTCATGTCCATATTGCATCTCCACTTGAGGCTCCTTCGCAGATATATTGACATATATTGACATATATATATATATATAATATACAGACACACAGAACCGAACGCATTCCAGAATCATTATATATATATATATGTATGTATGTATGTATGTATGTATGTATGTATGTATGTATGTATGTATGTGTGTATGTAATTATGTATGTATGTATGTATGTATGTATGTATGTATGTATGTATGTATGTATGTATGTATGTGTATATATATATACACACACTACTGGTACGAGTAGTTTGCTGCTCAAAAGTCTATTGCCTGCACCGTTCTCAGAAATATGCTGTGCAGCCAGTGCCGAGGTGAACTCGGGCTTCTTGTTCGCTGGCGATGAACTAACGAGAGGAACTTTGCTTCGCTGCTGGCCGGAGATCCTGATTGGGCCTGTTCTGGATGCCACGAATGGCCTTTGTTCAGTGACTGAGAACATTGTCACAGCGTTGCCCCTGGGAACACGACTGGAGCATTCATTTGGGCAGACGTCGTTCTTTTCCTCTATTTTCTTTCGACAAAGCCTGGTGGTTGTGGAGTTAGAGTGTTGCCATCTCGACCAGGCCCGAGATTCTTCTCTATGTCATTCGTGGTACTTCGCCGGCAGGCCCATGGTTTGCACGTGTACGATTTCAGCCTTTAAAGTCTTGCAATCTTCGTGTTTGCCAGGCATGCGTGTGTTCCGCTTCCGTCGAAGTCGCAATCCTTTGCAGCCCACAAGCCAGGGGGGCACCTGGAATTTCGGAACATTTGCAGATCTGCCTCCCTGCTAAAGTTGCCTAACGTTGTGCTGACCCAGTACTCGGAGGGGTTCTCAAGCGTGGTTGCAGTCAAGAGCAAAGGCACATGTACCCCAAGCACAAAGTGTTGGATCTGGGCAAGGACATTCCGGAAGCTCGGCTGCAGCAAATCATAAGTTGGCCCCAGCGAGAGGCGCAGCCACGCAGATGGTATTTGCACTTTCCAGTAGTGGCATAAAACTATCCCGCTTCAAACGTAGACAAAGCAACCCTCTTTCTACTTGGAGTGAGTGCCTTGGTTGGAACCCCTTGAAGAAGGCACCTTACACAACCGATCTGTCAAATTCTTATCGGGGGCTCCTAAAAAAAGACAAGCATGAGATTGACTGGGAGTTGGGCACGTGCTGTGTATTTCTTGCCTCAAACATCCGACATCACCCAAGCAGATCAAACAGCCGCGACAAAGCTTCGACCTAACTGTGGGCACAGTTGGCAGCACAAGTGTGTTGTGATATGAATGTCGCGGTAGCTCCGAGCAGTCCGTGTTCAGGACGCAGCTGTGATACAGCAGGGTGGCAATAATGGGACGCAAGATATCGAGCGCACAGCCCAAAAGGCAACGCCAGCAGCAGCAGCTGCAGCAGCTGCAGGAGCAGGACTAACAGCAACAGCAGCAACAGCAGCAGCAGCAACAGCAACAAGCAACAGGCAACAAACAACAGCACCAGCACCAGCCCCAGTCCCAGCCCCAGCCCACCCCCAGCACCAGTCACCCGCCCACACACCCACCCACAACAACAACAACAACAACAACAACAACAACAACAACAACAACAGCAACAACAGCAACAACAACAACAACAAGACCATCAACAAGAGCAAGAAGATGAAAGAAGGCGATAGAAGGCTCCGACGCAACGTCAAGGTGCGCGCGGCTTTGTAAGATCATGGAAACACGCGTGCACGAGTCCGCAGAAGATGGTTTCAGCAGCATCAACAAAAAGTGCTTCTAAACTCTTGCATATTTTATTGCGTACTGTAGGACAACGGCACAAAGTCCTTAGCAGGAACTGCGGTTTGGTAGTTTTTTGGAGGTTCTCAGAGACGGTTCCGGGTGTATTCTGCACTCGCAATGTGTTTGGCATTGTTAGGTTCTCAAGGCCAGGGTTTACTATTACCGGGTCTCGGGGCCTTGAACCCGCAACCCTAAACGTTGCCCCCGGCAAAGGGCCTTGCTTCCAGCCACGGCCCTTGTCAGGATCTAAAAAGGTTTGGCAGAAAGCCGCCAGTTATCGCGGTTCGGGTGTGGATGCACTGCGGCAACAGATGGGGTCCGAGTGAACATTGTCATCACGGTTCGGGCATGGATGCGCAACGACAACAGATGGGGTCGGAGTGTACATTATTATCACGGTTCGGGAGCGGATGCCCTGCGACAACGGATGGGGTGTCAAAGTCCTTTGCAGAACGTTGTGAGGAGCATTCACGTGCACGGCGTTTCAGAAAATACCGCGCTCGGATCACAGATATTATAGTTCTTGCTGCAAGCCGGATCTTATACTGCATTGTGTGCAGTAGGATGTAAAATTGGAACCCGTCATTTCAATCATAGCTTGGCTGCAGGGCAGCTCGAACCACGACGACATGCAGTCCTGTGAAACCACAATCCTGCGCAACCCATGCACGCATGCAGACCTCTAAGTCTGGGTCCAGCATGCAACAGGTTCCTCGCGTCCTGGCGCCACTGCTGGATTCTGGATTGCTGCAACCGCCGGTGTATGAGGTGTGCATGACACATTCTTCCTTTTTCGTTCCTTTTTGGATGCCAATCTGCCCCCATGATAGGCTCCAGGCTATGGGCGTGATGATGGACCACTGCGTCTCAACTTGCTCACCTTCTTCTTCAAGGCCCGGGCCCGCGGCCCGCAACCTTCACAGTTACCATGTGCAAGCGGCAAATTCAAAGCAGTCCCGGTCAGGTCCAGGAGCATCCGGAAGTTCCCGAGAGCGTACCTTACCTCTACATCGCCCTGCGCGGGCCCGCGGGCTTCAGCTTCGAGGAGGATTGCTTTCCGAACCTTGTGGCTCTCAGTCCAAACCTGGGCTCTCGACAGTTTCCTTGCAGTGCAGCCCAATTCCCAGCGCAGATGTGGTGTCCGGGCATCATTGAACCTTGGCCGGAGAACTTGGAACCCGTGGCGTGCCTGGGAATTCTCAGCAGCGCGCGGATTTCGGTGCCAAATCCCTTGGTGTTGCAAGCCGCAGCACCTGTGGGTGCGCCAGTTCCTGCTTTTGTCGACAACAGCATGTATGCCTTCAAGATTCAGGTTCAGAATCCAGAGTTTCAGGTTGAGTCGGGAAGCCAGTGGGCTCTGGACTTCGTGTATGAAGCGGGCGTGCCGTTTGATTCTCTGCCAGTGGCAACTTTTGATCACGAAGAAACGATGCTACGTCTGGCATCGGCCCTGCACGTGCAGCCACTATTTCAGACGGTAGACCAGCAGTACATGGCTTTCCGCTGCTAGGATCGAGCTTAGAGTTGCTCTTGTCACTCGTAAAGTCATCCTCTCCGTGCCGCTTCTCGTGGCATCAAGGCTTGGACTTCAAGCCCTACACACTGGTCCCAGCGCCAAGAATGCTCAGGACAGGCCGCAAGACGTGTGACTGTTTGCGAACACTTGAATGTGCTGCATGAAGTTTCTTTGCGTTTCGGTGTTGTTGAATCTCGACGGCGTTTGCGGGCTGCAATATCGCCCTGTTTGCTCGAGTGCTGGAAAGGAGTTAGTGCCTTGAAAAGGTTGAAGTTGGACTCATACCGTGCTCAGTGCGAGCAGACAGCGCCGCTAGTGGAGGGCGGGGGGGGGGGGGGGGGCGCGGTGACTCGTCCAGGACTGCTAAAGGGGGGAGATAGGGATCAATAAGAAAACGCAAATTTGGATCCACAAATTAATTTGGATCAATAAAAATCGAAGTTGGATCCAAAAGGTTAACTAGCAGGAAAGGAAGGAAGGATCGAAGGAAGTTAAGGAAGTTAAGGAAGGCAGGCAGGAAGGAAGGAA
>CAJNDV010001040.1:685-15799 GCA_905221635.1 Symbiodinium sp. CCMP2456
CTGCTACGGCTACTGCTACGGCTACGGCTAAGCACCTGGGCTCACAGTCTTGGCCCTTGTGTGTGTGCTTATATTGCAACATGGCCTTCCTCGCGAGACCCGTCCTCCTGTGCTGGCTCATTACAAGCCATCGTGCTGAGCCCTGCCTAGCCCTCTCCTCCTGGCCGGACTCTCAGTGGGATGCACCGCCACGGCTATGCTGTAACATCAGTGCTGTCCAGCCGTCTGCATGCCATGTGCCTAGTCAGTGTGCCGACTCCAACCCCGACCTTCTCTGCGGATCATTGGTTCTCAGTGTCCCGGGCCCATTTGCCCTGCACCTCCCGTGCCAACATGCCGCCCAAGCGCACTCGCAAGCCAAGGCTGGGTCAGCGGGAGCAACCTTGCGTGACGAGAGCTCCCACAACTCTCCGTCTATGTTCTCCTCGTCGGGGAGTGCAGCACCAGAGCGAGGTGGCCCTTGGAAGCTCCACCCCTACATGCTGAGGCGGCTCCAGAGGCAGCGGTGGCCAAGCCCTCCGACGACTCCGACGACTTACTCGACACCGGCCGAGCATCTTCGGGCATTGGCAGCGTGGCCTCCAACGCCTCCCCAGGCCTTGCCGACAACGACCTCTGCCGGCGCAAGACTGCCCCTGCGGCAAAAGCCCCGGGACCGAAGACACCGCCGCCTACGATTACTACGAGGACCCAGGGTGCCACGCAAGGGCTCCTTCAGGGGTGGCGGATCACAATCTGCATTGAACGCACAGGGCCATCACCACCGCCGTGAAGCCGGAAAAGTCGCAGGCCCCATGCAGGAGACGCTGGGAATGGCTCGACATCCAGGCCTTGAGCTGACTATGAAAAGCCTTGCATAGACACTTTGCACCCCCGCGGCAATACATGTTGCCTTTCAGCCTGAACCATCTGCAGCCTCATGCTCCTACGGCGCTCGACCTCTCAGGTCCAGCATGCAGAGGCATCCTGCCGACGACCTCCTACAGCCTCGCTCCTGGAGATCACATGCCGCCCCAGACTTTTCCACGGCCCTCCTTGCACTGTCCCTGCGCAGGTCTGAGGAGTCCTCGCCTGCTGCTGGGCGCTCAACCAACAGCTGCGCTGGCACACATCGCCCCTGCTCAGCCCAGCAGATCTTACTTCTCGAGGCCAGCGGTTCCTAGACAGCTCGATCCGAGCACAGGCTGGGTCCCTCCCGGCACTTACACGGCGGTCTCTGCACATGATGCTAGTCTGAGTCAGATTGGGCATGTTCACCCCCTTGCCTCGCCAGGCCGCTCCACCACACTATGGCTGTTGCCCTCTCAAATGCCAGCAGTCATACAGGCCCCACTTCAGGCTTTTATTCTCGACAGGCCGAAATCCCCAGCACACGAGCGAGGGAGCAAAGCAGGCCGGGACGCCTGAACCGAGCATACACAGGGCAGGAGCCGCCAGCTCCAACAGTCCCGGAATTGGACAGCACAGGCCTGAGCCCACAGGAGCTGAGGTGGAGGCGGAATCCTCCGCCCTTGACAGTCTACTTCGAAGGCTTTCATTGCTATGGGGCTTTGCCCAGGCCCTCGCCACTTCTTGACGTCCTGCCACCAATTGCAGTAATCGGCGACCTCGGCGTTTGGGCCATGAAGGCGAACTTGTTGGCTTCCAGGCGTCGAGCATTGTCATGAGCCTCTGCGGCTCCGGAACCGTCTTAGCGACCTTAGAGACGCAGGGAGCTCTTGCGACTTCTCGGAGCCTGCGGTTGCCTGCGAAGCGGCAAAGGGGGCGGCCACTGGAGTTGGGGCTGCAGCCGCTTTCGCTTCGGCGATGACGTCCAAGAGCTCCAGAATCGTGGCCTGGTCGATGAGGAGCTCATCCGCGGACCGCCGGCGTGTCTCCCCGTTCAGCTCATCTCCCGCTCGTAAGGGTTCCACGAAACCCTGAACTCTGCTCTTGTCTGCGAACAAGTGGTGAAGTACTCCGGGGACGTCCACACTTCTCGCTTTAACGGATGCACGGCTGCTCTTTCGCACATCTGGTCGAAGGACAGGTTGGCCGCCATGACCCCTCTCCTATTGAGATGAAGATGACGACGAGTCTGACGCTTCCCCAGGAAGCTCTGAGGGCTCGAGCACCGAGGCGACAGTACCTCCTTCTGGAAAACAAACTGGACAGTGGCGAAAACCGGGGAGCACTGCGGGGTTGCGCTGACAGCTTGCTTTCCCGTACTTCCAGCGACCACACGCGGATCTCCACTCGCACACGGTTTGTGCGCCAACTTGGACCGAACATTATGTACAAGCACCCGTTGCCCTCTAAAACAATCTGCGACCACGGCGCGAACCTGATCCAATGTCCTGCCACCCGCGACCTGCTGGGCAAGACTGCTGTTCGGTCTGCAACGGCCTGGGCGACCTGAGTTGGGTTAGCCAGCACCGCCTCTTGAACGTAAAGACAGATTGCAGCACTGCCGGCCAATGAGCATGATAATGTGCAAATCGATGCCTGGCCGGGCGAACAGCTGAGAGCCCGCGACCCTGAAAGCGTGCTGCGCCCACGGCACGAACTGCCGAGGCCACTCGGCGACCTCAGCTCCGTAGAGGACCCACGAACACGCGTGCCAGCATGCGACCTGAGTCTTGGTTGGGGGGGCCCTGGCCGTCTCCAAGGGGTGTCGGCCATCCAGCGATCTGCTTATCGCAGGCGAACGGAGCACCGCAGTGCCGCATGGTAGGGGTTAAAGGGCGCTTGCCCTGCGATCAGTCGCACTTCTGAAGGGATGTGAAGAGCAACGCCTCATCACCAGACCTCTTGCACCTTGGGTCATGCGACCGTGAACAAATACACGCATGGCTGCGAGGACACCCCCTTGCTGTAGGGTCGGTCGTTGAAACCGGCAGTTCCAACTTAACGAACCCGTCCTTGGAGAAGGCGATGTCGGCGCAGACGACCGAAGAGATCTCCAAGCCTCGTAAGAGAAACCAGGCTGCAACGACCCCGACGTCAGAGGGCGACTCAATCCTGGAAGAAGGGGGAACACGCAGAGTGTCGTAGGCTCTCTCAATGTCTTGCGCGAAACTTCTGGAACATCTCTGCAGAGGGAAGTCAAGTTTAGCCGCGGACGGTCCCATGCCCCTAGTGATAGAGCGAACAGCCTGAGCAACGGCGTGGTCGAGCGCAGGCGACCAGTCATAGCCTGGTGCCCTATGCTCCGATTTCCCAGTCCATCTATCAGCGCCGATTTTGAAGCTGATAGGTTAATCAGCGCCGTTTTAAAGCCTATAAGCGCCTAAACGGCAAGGATAGGTGTTATCAGGGGCTGATTGAGGTTATCAGCGCTGGTTTTGGAGCTGATAGCGTTTATCAGCGTGCAAACAACAAAGATAGCAATCAGCGGGCATTTGCAGCTATCAGCGTTGCATAGATACACATGAAACAGCATATATTAAACCATGGGCCGGCCCAGAAATTCTTATGGATCCTTGCCCGATATATTAGATTTTGAGGGTCTCTTGCAGTTGAGGAGCCATCGGCTCCTGCTTAAAAGTACACACCCGTGCTGCAGTTTCGCATCCCCCAGGCCCTGCATGCCCACATCAACATCATCATCAGCATCACCGCTATCATCAACGTCACGGCCACCACCATCAACAACAACAGAAAACAGAACATCAACATAAACATCAACATCATCATAATCATTCATCAACATCAGCATACACATCAACAAAAACATAAGCATCACCATCAACACCAACATAAGCATAAACACAGCACAAACATCAACATCATCGCCAGCGTCTGCGTGCTGCACTATCACGACGGGGCGGGGTCAAGAAAACAAACATGTGCAATGGCTTGATTTCTTACGTGGCTTTGTAGCAAGCAAGCACTCAGCGAAAACAGCATCGGTGTTTTTCGATCCTCCTGAGAAAATATAGCGTCCTGTACTGTGCAACCGCACATGGTTGGCAGCAGGAAGTGTTTGCAATGCGAATTAAACTGTACGGATTTAGTGCTTCAGGACCACTCTTTTTCGCAATGCTTTTCTGCGAAAAACATAGCGGCATCGACTCTTCACCAGCTTCCACCGAGTTTTCTGTACAGGCTCATCGTGTTCCGGCTCGTCTTGCCACCAGCTGTCGTAGTGATCCCACCAATCATCGTACGAGTCATAGCACCACCGGCTGTCTGGCTCTTGCCGGTACCAGTCTCGCTGATTCCAGTCTGGCTGACTCCAGTCTTGCCGATCCATCCAAATATCGTCGCTCACGAAGATCCACCCGTAGTACCATGGCATGGTGCTGGGAATCCGGATCGGGCCAGTGCTAGGACCTTAAGCCAAACAGCTGCAAACGAACTCGGTCACTCGACACTTTTAGGGATGAGGGTTTGTTTGGGTCTCGACAGTAGAGGGTTTAGGGTTTGGGGTTTACACTGTAAGACGAAACCAAAACATGAAATGATACTCTTATACGTACTCTTGCAAGATTGATAAGAAAAGGTTGCTACAAACATTGATCGCTCTGACAGATGATGTCCCACGCAGACAAACCAAGACTGAAGAAGCTCCCGTGCAGACAAACCAAGACTGAAGAACCTCTAGATACAATTATACATGAAGGCTTCGATTCTCCAAGATCACAACTCATGCTTAAGAGCTATCAGCTCCTCCGAGATTTGAATCATTTTTGCATGAAAACACGTGAATATGCAGGAGCTGAACAGCTGATCCTTAAGCCCCTTCGATGGCATCCATGGCCAAAAACCTCTTCAAGAAACTCACAGCGAGGTCGAGGCAGCATTAGCCCCCCCTCGTCGCTTTGAAGCCTTCGCCCAGTATCCACACCAGGATTCGTCGCGGTAGGCCCAAAACGTACGAGGGTTTCCGTACACAACAGACTGGTACTCCACCATCTCCTGCAAAAGGTGAAACTTCGGCTTCATCTGCCAGAGCGGCCATGTGCTTTGTTGCTGCACTGCACTGTACAGTGTACAGAACTGCCTGCAATGAGCACTCGCTGTGCCGGAGTCCCAAGGGTCCTGGGAGCAGGACACCATAGCTTGCAATAAAAACAACTGTTCGAATGCAGCTGCAATGGTGGCCAGGTAGCGATCACCAGGGTTCGACTCGGAAAACTGCTGTGCAAGTTCATACCCAAATGGCACAAGATACCGACATTCGGCGCCCTTGGCTTTGAGCTTCGGTTTTTTGGAAGCACCGTCCCTTTTCACCATCTCCTCAGTCAGGTTGTCTAAGACGGATGGGGGCTTGTGGACCTTATACCATTCTTTGAGCTGGAGCCACAATCGTTTCAGCCGCTCGCCCTTAGAATTCCCTCTCATCAACGGGACTCGGTAGGTCAAGCATAACCAGAAGAGGTTTCCTAGTGCGTCCGCGGATACCCCCAAGTCGACCACGTGAAGCCAGTCGAGAAGCACATGGCTGAGAGAGAATCCCGGTAAACTCAGCAAGGGGCAAAGCTGGCCCCCTTGGGCTTGTACATGCCGGAGAAACACCGCATCATCGATTCGTTCCTGCCTCCACCTTGCTCCAGAATGCGTGGTCTGATAAGATCGTTCACTGCCGGCTTCAAGCTCTGCTGTACATTTCCAGCAGATCCGCCGGCTGGACCAGGAAGGAAAGCAAAAGAGTTGCCTGAGAAAAGGCCAATCGGCCCTCACTTGAAGAAGCAGGGCTCGGCAAGGCAAAGAATCTCCTCTATATGCTTTTCGCTTGTGGCGGTTGGTCCATTCCTGGCCGCATGGTAAGAACCTTGCTACCACTCCAGTGAAAAGCATTCTCATACTGCATGCCACGACATTAAAAACACATCCCCACGTTGCATCCGTCGCAAATTTTTTGGAAAGTGCCGTCAGAGGGATACGTTCTCCTTGTGGATGGTTCAGGAAATTGAAGGAGATAATTTCAAGAGATTCCTTCTTGGTATACGGTACTCCGTCGCCGTGGAGACCGACGGCCAAGGTTTCTGCAAGCTGCAGTCCTAGTTTGGCACACTGCTCTTTCAAGATTCGATAAATGAACTCCTGCCCAGCATCCATTGCAAATGCACCAAAACCCTTCTGTCGCACCATCGCCGATATAATCTCGCGCGGTAAAAGAAAAGGATGCAAACTTGTAATCGCATTGTCCGTGTCCGGGTCTTTGAATGGTACAGGATAATAAAACAGCTCTTGGTCGCTGTTGCGAAGCAACTGACACAAAATGTCTCTCGCCAGATTCCCCAGTTGTCTGCCGCCAGCACCGGCTTTCGCAAAGCCGGCGGCAGAGGAGCTTGACTCCTGAGCGGTCGCTTCGGCGACGGCTGCCTGGGAGATCTCAAAAACATCCTTGCCAGACAGCTTGTTCGACAAAAACGTTTTACCCAATGTTTCCTTTAAAGAAGGAGCTGAAGAAGAAGAGCTCGCTGCAGGTTCTCCTCCATGTGCAATGGGTGTTGCTTTAGCTTTGGCTTCATTAAGCCGTCGTTTCTTCAAAGTCGGCAACTCTTCTCTGTCGCCGCGAACAGCACAGCCAGACTCAATCAGGAAAGCAAAAATCACTAGCGAAAGAGCAATCATCACGAATGCTCCTGAGCAGAACGAAACCAAACCAACCTTGGCGTCAGAGCTGCGGCCGAGCAGTTGTTGCAAACAGTCAACACTAAAAGCGTGCACCACGACAAAGCTGCACTTGCTGTGTCTCCACATGCAGCAGCGACCACTGACTGATTTTTCCCTCGCGAAGGCACGTGCGTGGCGGGGGGTGTTTGCAAAGAGGCCTTGCAACTCCGAAGCTTGCCAAAACAGGCCCAACGTGCTGGTTGACGGGGCCTTGCAAGCACAAAACTTGCCAAAACAGGCCTACACGATCTGCACATCCGATGGATCAATATGCAATTAAGCATTCGGCTTCGCCTTAAGCGACCCTTCACTCGGCGTTCAGCTGTTTCTTGAACTCCTCGGCTGCTTCTTTCACGGCTCCTGCTTTCGCCAGCAAGACTTGGTTCCTTTCTACGAAGGCCTTGCAAGAGCTCTCGCTGAGCTCCTCGACCTCTTGAAGCGTGGCAGCCAAAACTTCGGACTCAGCCTCCTCCAATAAGCTCAAGCACTCTTTGATCTTGTCCCCCTTCTCGCTGCCCCCAAACTGCACACGAAACTTCTTGTACAAGACAACCAAGCCCTTGATTTTGCCGAGGTGTTGGCCAAGCTCGCCCTTTTGGGTTTGCCGGGAGGACCCAAACGTGCTCCAGTTTCACGGGAACAGCGGCTTGAGCCTCGGCAACGGTCGAGCCGGTAGCGTTGCAGCCTGGCAACAACAGTTCTGGGGTGGACTTCAGCTTCTTCAAGCAGTCCTTGGTCACCTTGACGTCTGTCTGCTCTTTGACCGTAACATCCATAAAGTTACCCAGGAACTTTTCGAAGTGGTAGCGCTTCAAGCCTTCCTCCTTGTAGGTCTGCTCGATCGGGTTAGTTTCGGACCAGAGGTCGTCCGACTCCAACTTCAAGAGGGCCTTGTCGAGGAGCGACTTCTGCACGGGCTGTGTGATGTCCAGGTTCATGATCTTGGCGACATCGTACCTGATCGCAAGCTAACAGAACTGATACTGAAAACAAAAGAAAAAATAATGCAAGCCAGCAGCAGTGTGCCGTAACTCTGTTGGCTCTGCGAAGAGTGGCTTGTCGACTCGGAGTGCTGAGACGACGTTTCGGCCCAGCTTTTCAAGCTCTTGTCGGCCTGCCACAAGTTGAGGAGCTCGCTCTTCTTGGGGTCGAAGAGCTTGCAGGCTTGGTACTGGTCCAGGAACTTCCTCTTGCGTTCAAGGTCCTTCTTCTGATCATTCGTCAAAACGACTTCTTTGTCCTCGAGCTTGCTCACCTGCTTTTTCAAAGACGTCACCATGTTGCTCTGCTGTTTTTTTCTCTTGCTTCTCGACCTCGGCCGGTGTTTGCTTAGTCGACATGCGGCGGCCCATGGCTACCGATAGCAAAGGCTGCTGAAGCAGATTCGGATCCAATGGTACTTAGTACAGAGCCTGCAAGCACCGGGGAAACGGCGTCCAAAAAACAAGATCGGAGACCGATCTCTGTGAGAGCAGTTCATTGCTCCCGGCTATAGCATACACATCGAAGCACAAAATCAAAACCATTTACTACCAAAACGTGTCAGGCCTGAGAGCAACGTGCTCCCCAAATCAAAACCAATCCTACTAAAACGTCTTAAGCCTGAGAGCACAGTGTTCCCACAAGTTTTGCACAATATCCCTGCGGTTCATATAACCAAGCAACCAAACAGGCCAGAACGTCCTTTGCGCAAGCCACCGCGATCCTGGCATCACAGCGAAGCAGTTAGGGGTTCCTAGTTTAAAAACTCAGGGATCTGGGTTGTAGGCTTTGGGGTTGATTGTGTTCGTTTTTATATGCTTATTTCCGCGTTTGCGGCATTGGTGGCATATGTAGAATGTCGGGGCAGTCTTTCGTACATGGCCCGGACTGACTATGACTGTTTACAATACCAGGAGCTAGGGCAGCTCTTAATTGTTTCGACCAGGAGCTAAAGCAGCTCTTGCTTCACATAACACCGAAGACCGTTCTCAATGCCCACATCAACAGGAGCTACATCAGCTCCTCACGTAACACCGAACATTGCTATCTGTGGTTTGGATCTAACTTGAGGACGTGTGGGATGTGTTGTAGAGCATTACGGGTTCCATATATGCATCCTGACACATCAGACCTCTGAGCTATCTTGCTTGGCGCCCCGCGATAGAAGCTCTAAACCCCTAGTTTAGGGTTTAGGGTTTAGGGGTTTAGGGTTTAGAGTTTAGGGTTTATTATCTCATATCATATCATACCAAATCATGTCATATCATATCATATCATATCATATCATAACATATCATATCATCATATCATATCATATCATATCATATCATATCATATCATATCATATCATATCGTATCATATGGTAGCACATGGTATCACACATATATATATATATATATGCATTAAATATATATGTATATTAGTATGTGTTTATGTATGTATGTATATATATATATGTAATGTATATTGTATACTATATACTGTACTAGCTTGACTATAAAACCTAAACTGTAAAGACTTTGTATGTGTTTCGGTGACTTGGCGGAATATAATATGAATAAACCTAGACACACACATTTATCACGAATGTATCAATTTGGGGTTTAGGGTTTTCGGTGTGTAGGGATAAGGGTTTAGGGTAGGGTTTCGGGTTTGCGGCTCAAAGTTTAATCGCTTTGGTGTGGGGGTTTAGGATAAGCTGGGAGGTTTAGGGGTTTGCGGGCAAGGTTAAACCAAGGTTAAATTTAACCTGGGTTTAACCTGGGTTTAACCTTAAGCTAAAGACTCTATCCTCAGGAATGACGAGGTTAAACCAAGGTTAAACCAAGGTTAAATTTAACCTTGGTTTAACCTCTATGCTGCTATATTAGATTGATAATTTACAAAACCAGAACTAGGTACAATCAAGGCTCAGGCTCTATAGTTGGTCGCAGAGTCAAGGTTTAGGCTCGGGGTTCAAGAGTATCGAGGCATGTAAGTAGGTATGTAACGAATATGTATGCATGTATGTATGATCATAAGTATGTATCTATATAGGGTAGCAGCGGGAACCTAAACCCAAAAACCCCACACCATGAACCCTAAACCTAAAACCCTTTACGACCCTGTACCCTAGACCCTGGACCCAATCCTGACACAAGGGAATTTACGTTTTAACCCTACAGCCCTAAACTTAAACCTTAACAACCCTAAGCCTTAAACTCTAAGGAAAACCCGGAGCCCCCCAAACCAATCCTGCGTGGCTCGCCGCGGTGTCGCCTCGGCGAATACCTGGGCCCGGCGGCGTCATGGGTTGGGGGGCAACAATTATATAAGAGCCCATGGCTCCTGAGGTTAATGTTGAATCGAACAAAGATCAGTTCCTTAAGAGCCCGTGGCTCCTGAGGTCAACATTGCTTCAAAAAAAATCCAGCTCCACAAACTAAATAAGAGCCCGTGGCTCCTGAGGCTAATGTTGCACAAAACCCAGGCATTATATAAGAGCCAAGGGCTCCTGAGATTAATGTTTTGTCAGCATTAAAGTAATGACTGTTAATAAGAGCTGGTAGCTCCTGTTCAATGAGGATGACTTCGGAATAAGAGCCCACGGCTCCTGGCTATGATGTTGCTGCAGCACACATGATCTCGCAGAAAAATTCACAGCTCCTGAAAAACAAAGGCCACAAGAGCTTGCTACGTATTGAATTCTCGTGCCTGCCGGAGCGAATCGCATCCGAAGAGCAGCGGTCCTGTGTTGGCAACGATACACCGAAGAGCAAGCAAACAAGATTGTCCGCTGTAATGCTTCTCACTGCCCGCTCGCTGCTCCTTTTTTCATATGCCGCCGCTGATCCGCCATCCGCCTAGCTGGCTGCGACTACTGGCGTGGAACCGACGATAGTCGGCCGATCGCCGCCACCTCCGGCACCGTCCCCGTCTCCATTTCCGGGGCCGCCGTCGGGACCGGGACCGCCATGATCATATCGCCAATAGGCCGGGATCACACCGTCCCATCCATCGTCGTCCTCCTCATTCTCTTCTTCCTCCTCAGCATCATCGGCCGCTTTGTCGGCTCTGATTTTGTTCTTCTTGTCGAAGGCGTCCTTTTTGGTCTTGCTGAGGAGCTTGTCCTTCTTCCACTGAGGTTGATCCTTCCACCACTGCCTATGCTTCTGGCCTTTTGTTCCCCTCTTCTGGGCGGCCTGTATCTTCTTGCCCAGCTTCGGCTCGTGCTCGTTTTTTCCCCACTGGAACAATTGTCGGGCGGCTTTGTCACGATTTTGATTCCAGAGACTATGTCGGCAGTCAGGGTTAAGGCAGAGGCCGTTCCGGAGGTAAGCAGTCTTTTTGCAAGACGCACAGGGACGAAGATATTGACTTTCAGATGCCGCCGTCTCTGTCGGCGGCATCTCTGCAGCTGGTGGCGCCATGGGTGCAGCTTTGGATCCTGCTCCCGCCACGGGTGCTGCATTTGCGGTAGAAGGTGGAGGCGGCGGCGTAAACATCATGTTTGGAGGTGCCATGTGCGTCGGCCCAGGCGTGCCCATCATATTTGGCGGTGGCATAGGCATGGGCCCCATGGGCATATTCGTCGCCGGCCCTGCTGGTGGGAACTGCGGTGGGGCCCCGTGCATTGGCATATTCATCGCCGGCCCCGCTGGTGGGAACGGCGGTGGGGCTCCGGGCATTGGCATATTCATCGCCGGCCCCTGTGGTGGGAACTGCGGTGGGGCTCCGGGCATATTCATCGCCGGCCCCGGTGGTGGGAACTGCGGTGGGGCCCCGGGCTGGTGCAACACATTGGCCGCAGCGGTAAGGGCTGCCGAAGCAGACTCCGCGTTACCCATCCTTGATCGTTGCTACCTAGCTGGTGAAGCTTGAAAGCAAAGCTGCAATATTAAGTGCATCAGCATGAATACTTGCACCTCAGCCACAGCATGGTGACAGCAGTGGACAAGTGCATTATATGCTTGCACCTATGTCATCGACAGCATTGTAACAGCACTGGACAAGTGCATTGGCATGGTGGCCTGCACCTATTGTGACAGCACTGCTCACGGCTCAAAATCACCCAGTCAACAGTCCTTGCCGAGGAAGAAGATCCAAACATCGTCGCGTGAGGGCGAAGACCTGCCATCACGGATCTTAGGGCTGCTCAGGAAAAAAACAGGGTTCAGGGTTTAGGGGGTTTCACTAGGGTTCAAACCCTAAACCCTAAACCCTAAACAACCCTAAAAGAGGCACCCTGGATTTACCTTAAAACCGCCACCATCAAACACATCCCTAAACCCTACACAGTACAGACACAAAAATGGGGTGAAGGGTTTTAGATTTCAATTTTAATTCAAGTTTGTGGGGCAATTAAGCTTCAACGTGTTCATCCCTAAGCCCTCTTATAACACTGTAAAACTAAATCCCAAATTAACAAATGAACCCCAATAACGAAAGCCCGGAGTCCACAAGCCAATCCTGCGTACGTGGCGGCACCAGATATCAAATATATGACCGCTGATATCGACATATATATTTCTTTAGGCTTCATTTGAGGATCTCACGATTATACGGCTTAAAGATTTGTGGTCCTATCTTATATTTAGAACTATAATCGCCTGGCTGCGGTGCTTTGTGAAACACTCCTGCGTGCAGCTGGCCTGTTGCAAGCAGCTCCGTGCCATTTGCAGCATAGTACCTGGCCGGTGCGACTGGGGAGGTACATCTAAACTTTAGGAGCGGCTCGCTCCTCTTTTAATGTGCTGCTGGTTGGAAACCTGCTGAAATACGAAACATAATTAACTTGAGTGACAATTCGCATCATTCTCTTTGAACCTACGTACATGCTTCCACAAGTGCATCACTGGGGTGTTCTGGAAGTCACGGCAAGAGCGATCCGCTCCTTTGCATGAGAACTCCAAGGCAGCTGCAGACACACACACACACACACACCAGGCCTGCAGCTTACTCCGAAGTATACGTATTGAAACTTGGATCCGACTTATCATGACGAAGTAGGGCCCAGAGTCCAAAGTCATTGACAAAACTGCAGCACACTACTAATTGCCTACTTGGAACACAGGCTGTTGTACTGGGCCTGCTATAGTTTGAGCATTAGCATGGACAAACAACATCTGCGGCAAGCTGGCCCATATCTCTCGCGACGAGCGTGGGGTGTTGCAAGGGTCCTGCTCGATCGATCTGTGTTTAAATTAACACAGATCAGTACAAAACCTGGCTAGTGCTACTAGCCGGATGCATAACGAATTGTTTCGAGCATCGGCCAAAGTTCTTTAGATTAGCTGTTTGCTAGCTGCTTGCGTACCTCGGCATGCTTTAGCACGGTAAGCATGTTCCGAAAGGGGCGGACCACTGCGAAAATCTCCGTCTGGTTGTAACCAGTAAAAAAATTGCCCCTGCCCATATTGGTGAGAAAACTCTCCACGTTCAAGAGCTTTAGGTACAAGCTGGTGCATGTCTCCGGCACCCTCACCCCTCGGCGTTGCAGTTGCTCGAACTCCCGGATCCAGTAGCTGACAAGCTGCAGCACCTCCCTTTGCGAGCTGGAAAGCTTTGGCAACTGCTGTGCCAACTTCTGGGCACCGACATCAAAAGGCTCGGGGATTTCGAACAGAGATTCGCCGATCGGCCTTTCGTGCGGGGGTTCAGGCACGTCAACCTCAGGCTCTTCGCGTGGTCCACCACCAGCTTGAGCGTGTTACCGGCTCTTCGCGTGGTACACCACCACGAGCGAAAGCTGTTGCGATATTCTCCATGCGTAGCACCTGGCATCAAACAGCATATATTATATATAAGATCGACACTTTCTGAAATGCCTGTCTACACTCATGTGCACGAGCACTTGGTAGCCCATCTCGCCTCGGTGCCCAACCGCAACGTCACCGTGTTACCGGAGAACTCAGCACGGTGATCCATGTGAGCGGCTGGAGGCTAGGCAAAGCAGCTTTGTGAAATCCCAAGAACTCTTCACAGCGGCAAGAAGCGGCAACAGCAAGCTGCATGTTATGCTTTAAGCGTATGCAGCGCACTCCGGTGCAGAAGCGTCCCTGACAAAAAACTGCACTGCAGACCAGAGCACAGAAATCCAATTTGAATTTCCATTTTACTCGCGGAAACCAAGACAGCGGCAATGCTTTGATCGATCGCTCGAAAGAGCATCGATTGGCGACCCTTAAATTTCAACTTTAGAGCTCCGAGATGCGTCTCTTCAGCTCCGCCTGGATCTCATCCTTATCTGTCTTTGCATCTAAGGCTGGCACAGCATAGTCGACCATGATTTGCTGGACCTTAAAAGGATCCTTGTCACGACAGGTCGCAGAGGCCATCTGTGGCGCTCCCGTCCTACTGCGAATGCCAAAAGCATTCTTCGGGGGCTTATAAAACATCAGGCTCCATTCGCCTATCGTGCATCCACGTGGGGCTTCAGCAGCCTCAGCTTCGGCCTCGGGCTGCTGCACTTTCGCCGTCGCCTTGGCTTGCTTAACCTTCGGAGGAGCATCTTTGCTTTCCTTGGCCTTAGCTTTCGACTTCGCCTTGGACTTGGGTTTCTTCTTGGGCTTCGCTTTGGACTTCGCCTTGTTCTTTTTGGGCTTTGCCGACTCGACTCCAAGGTCAGCGGCTAAAGTGCTTGCTAGCACGGGCACTTCCGAATCGAACTCCGTCCCATCCTTGAAGCGACCCCGCAGAAAAACAGCACCTTTTGGAGCGTACATTACGGCTTCCTCCACTTGCCCACAAGGCAAGGCTCGAACCAAGATGCCCTTCGCGAAATCGGTGTACCGCGGCTGAAGAGCAAGACCAGGCTGCTCCTGGACCTCGATCGGACCCTCTTGAGATGATTCGATCTCCACAATGCTGCTTTTTGCAGCACAGCTGGAAGGCGTGCCATCGAAGCCGAAGATCTTGAAGATGTCTGACTCCGTCGCCTTGAACAACGAGATCCGGCGAGGATTCTGCTCAGAAGGGCTCGGAGTGGAAGATGCACCTCTGACTCTGGTACTCGGCTTCGGGCTTGGAGTCGTGTACGAGGATCTGCTGGTGCCCTCACTTCCTGCGGATGCCTCCACCAATCGGTTCATGAATGATTTTGTCCGCGATCCGTCAGCAGTGTTTCTGCGTTTCGTGTTGACATAGGACTTGAGGTTTGCTACCCCCTGAGCCTGTTGCCGAACTCCTCGGGTAGAATCACCAAAGAACAGTCGATCGTTATGCATGCTGTTGAAGCGATGCATTGCCGCCTGCAATTCCTTGGGCAGGAGTTGTTTTCCTACACGAAAGCAGGCTTTCAGAAGCTCTTCATGCAGTTCGCAAGCAGCCTCCATGTTCATGTTCGGCCAATGGAACATGCCGGCATCCTCGCTTTTGTCTTCTGTTGCCTTCTTGAGCACCCGTGGGTCCAGATGGTCGCACAAAGCATGGTACAGTTGCGTAACTGCAGCCATGCTCCTAAAAGCTGTACAGATCAAAACTACAGGACAAAACTACGGTTTGAGGTGTTACACCAGCGGCGTTTAGTCGTGTCATGCCGGCTAAATAAG
>CAJNDV010001041.1:531-15795 GCA_905221635.1 Symbiodinium sp. CCMP2456
CTTGGGCCCCAGGCCATGTAGGCCAAGGCGCCCAGCACCAGAAATCCAGATCCAGCACGGCGGTTCATGGTGCGATCGAAGAACGACAAAGCAAGCAGCGCCGAGCCAAAAAACTACGTGCAGATGCCAAGTACATCCTGCAGGCCATGAAACAGCAGAGACCGGGCGAACACAAAAACTCTTGGCCGCGTCAGACGGCTGCGACATTGAGAAGAGTGCTTTTGGGCGTCTGGCCTTCTGGTCCGTGTCGGCACATGCCGGTGTACGGCTGTCAGAAAGAGACAAGCCCTCGAAGCGGACTTCCTCCAAAAACGAGCTGAGCTTTGTACACGTCACTCATGCAAAGATGAGCGATCTGACCTCGTGAACCGAGATGGAAGACATAGTCATCAGCTTAGACACCCTCGCCGCTTTTGCCCCAGTGGTCCCAGCATCCGTTGCCCTTGCGCTGGGTGTAGTAGGCGGCGGCGCGCTCCTCGCCCTTGAACGGCACCTGATGTTTCATGTTTTTCACATGAGGACAATCGGCAGCCAAGGATCCAACTCTGCCCCGCTTTCCAGAGCCCCCCCTCCCCGCATTGCTACCCCGGGCCTTGACGTATCCTGCGTACTCCTCCAGCTCGCCCTTCTCGTTTTTCTTCCAGGTGTAGGTGTAGCTCTCGGTCTTCTTCGCCGGCTTCAACGGAAGGACATACAGGCCGCTGGGGTGAGACATCTCAGGGTCATCGTCGTTCACCCACTTGGAGCCAGCCATGCGCACCACGGCACCCTCCGGCCTGCAGCCCTTCAGTGCAGATCCGGTGAAGCTTGGGCCCCAGGCCATGTAGGCCAGGGCACCCAGCACCAGAAATCCAGATCCAGCACGGCGATTCATGGTGCTAGCGAGGCCGAGCAGCACAGAGCCCAGCAGCTGCAACCCACTTTGCTCACAGGTGCCCCTGCAGTGTGACCCTCCAGTGAACAAACCAAAATTTCGAAGATGCAAGCCTTCGTCAGCTTGCACACATTCACATGTTGTCATAACATCAAAAAGCTGCTCATCTACCGCCCCATCCAGAGCCTGACCAGCCATACCGGAAGCAGCCAGGCATCAGACCTCTCGAGCGCAGGCAAATTCTCCAGTCAGCACATGACGGCAGCAAGGCCCCAGCCAGAATGACCAGGGATCGCGTCCAGCCATCCAAAGAACCTTGTCAGCCAAGAGCCATGCAGCGAAGCTCAAGCAGATTTACAGACGAGCCTGAACTGTCCCAAATCTTTATTTTTCTCATGACCATCTCTTGTCACAATAAACAGCTATCATTGTCCTATATTGAGGTTCTAGCGTCACGCCATTTGTTCCGACAGCAGGTGTGCTTGGATGGCCCATCCAGGTATTACAGAGGATGACTGGCTAGCTTCATCATCTTGGGCGGATGCCCACTGCGAAGCGACGATGAGATGCAGAATCCCCTCCATCAGCTATGTCGTTGTTGGGTAACCGCGAGACTTCCGCGACGACTGGACCTGAAACCAATGTCTCAGATGCTGACATATCCACAGATTGAATCAACGTCGCAGGCTTTCAGGGGGAAGCTCAGAGTTTGTAGGATGGTCTCAGGGTTTCTGGGCTTTGCTGCAAAGGATGTGAGCCGTGGTTCGGAAAACGCAGACGAAAGAAGCGTTTTGGGCTTTCTGGTCTCCGAGTGCTCTCCCGGTAGCCTCCTGGTAGTCCCCTGGTGTTCTGCAGGGCTTTTGCACGAGTACTGGCGGAATTCGGGACCACGACGTACACTGCGCTGCGATTCGACGTGTTCGAAGCCAAAGTGACCTGTGAATTGGAATTTTACCTGTATAAAGAATCGGAATGCACCGCACCAGGGCAGGAGCTGCGTCCCGGGGAACGCTTTGCCGTACGGGGATGCTGACCGTTCTTCCCAACGTTAGAGCCTCATGAGGTGTACCATACTGTCGGGGCCCAGGCCCTTGATGGCAGGGCGCAAAACGGAACGTGACTCAATGTTCTGCAAGGCCCGCTTCCAAAAGTGTCGCCTGCATCTGAGTCTGCCGCCCAGCCCTCCAAAGGTATTCCTGACGGAGAACGAGAAAGAGATCACACGCAGGGCGCAAAGGCGAAAGGCACCTGCGCCCCAGAGAAGGTAGTGGTTGATGCCAAAGGACCGACAAGCTTGTGCATAGTGCTGGGAGTCCTCTCATCCACTCTTTCACTTCCGGTTGCTTTCCAGCCTATGGCGTAGCAGACTGCGAAAGGCACGGCCACCAAACGGCTTCAGCTTGGAGCTGCGCGGAGCAGAGGGAATGTCCTCAAGAGGAGTGGCACTGTGGCGGATGCCATCTTCGCACCAGAAAGCCCATAGGGCCCCTCCTGCCAAGTCTATGCTTGCCGACTTCGCATTGACCCAGGGAGGTGTTTCTGAGGTGAGCAGGGCTCCTACGGCGTCCGCACAGAAGAAAGCTGAAAGTACCTCTGTCCACACCCCCCTCTCCTCCTACTGTGTTTGCGCAGATTGCACTGCTAGTTCTAGATTCTAGAGTCTCGAGTCCAACCTAAAGAGCTTCACTGGCAGCACGAGCTTCGATGCGAAGTGGACATGTGATCGAGTCGAAGCTTTCGCGAGCACGACAAAGTGCAATGTGTCAGCTCGGAGGCACAATTCGTCTGCTTCGTCGGCCGTTGATCTCGGAGCGGATGAACGCCTGAACGGGCAACCCATCTCGAGAACGTGATCGCAGCCGTCCCTGCGCCTCATCCGTGGTGGCCAAGAAACTGTGCTTCCAGTCATGAAAGGCCATCGAGACCTTGCTGGCGAGTGAAGCTGGAGGCTCAAAAATGAAAGAGCACACGGCCACGGATCGCAGCCGTTTTGCTATCTTTGACGGAAGTGCGACTGCTTCAGCTCAGGTCTGGGGTTTGGGTTTCGAAGTGCCGCCAGAGATCAGCTACAATGCGCTTGGACCTGCAGAACCACCATCCGGCACCATTTGTGCAACAGATACTCCAACAATTGCAGTCAGCCGGCTGGCAAATCGAACCGAGACCCGCTGCCTTTTGCCAAGTCGGAAGTGGCCGCCAATCACGCTGCTTGCGCGGCGTTGCAGCTTGCGCCTTTCGGACAGCTCCAGCGACGGCGCATTGCTTCGGAATTATTTGCTCTAGTTTTGTGAAATCTCACCACACGGCGAGGGGAGGGAAAGAAAGAGAGAGACAGAGAGAGAGAGAGAGGAGATGGTGAGAGCGAGTGAGAGTGAGAGTGCCGGGACGAACCAAAACATGAAGTTGAGGTTGATCCCGGGATCAGATTTTGCTGCTGTACCAACCAGGACACGACAGCCCACTGTCGCTTGGCACCTCGTCGGCAAGGAGACCCAGATGCACCTCACCATGACAACCAATGACAACATGTCGCTAACAACGATTCCAGGCGGCGTAGGTTACATTCCAGTCGTCTGCCGGAGGCTCAGTGCATCATCAGAGCAGAAGACATGCTTGGTCCTGGCCTGCCCACCTGTTGGTGATCCCAGTGAGGTCCTTCGCGGAGTGGACTCAAGCACCCTGGACCCTGGCCTATTCTGCACAGTTCATGTGCTTGTTTACAGCTTTCCACCGTTCTATTCGGGCGGCGACCCTCACCCTGTGATTTACAGGCTGGAGGCTCTCCGACACTCCAACAGTCCAGCTTTGGCTCGACCTGGCACCCGCAAACCACCATAGCGGCATAAAGCACAGCCGGTCGAGCTGGTCCACTTCCAGTGGGCTAAGAGATACCAAAAACCTAGCTCAAAGAAAGCTTGAAGCTGCATGCCTCTGGCCCTCGACCACGTGTTACCAGTAGCGGTCTTGGAGTTTCTATAAAGGGCAGCTGCGGGAGAGCCGGAGCGGTCGACGTGCAAGCCGTCATCCGGGTCAGCTCATCGGCCCTGTTTCTCCTGGTTTAGGGTTTAGGGTTTAGGGTTCTGAATGTCTGAGCTCTCGCATTTTGTTCGCTCTTTCGTCCGTCGCGCAGCATGCACTCGCGCAAGCACTCCACTTCCACTGCAGTTCGGAGGGATGTGAATTGAGACGTTGAGACTGAGAAAGGTGAACTACATGTCTATCCATACACGTCGCAAGTATGAAGCTGTGAAAATTCTGAGGACTGTTCAGCAACTTTTCTCGGCTTTTCCCCTGAGACAGATGCCCTGCAGTCGTTCGGCAGAGCACAGTCTACAAAATCCAGAGAATCCCGAGGCCACCGCCTGTTTCGAAGATGTGCTACTGACTATTACTGGAAGATCTCTGATGGTGATGATGATAGAGGAAGACAGAGAAGGCTGCAGGCAGCGGTCCGCTATGTGCTACACTCGGCTTCATGTTCCTCTGCCTGGAAGGCTGTTTGCCGCCACGGCATGGACTTGCAGCCGTTGGAGGCTCTCGTGACCGTGAACAAGAGTCTGAATGCGATAACCTGCGCATTTTCCACCACAACTACCACTTGACGAAATGCTTGCCTTACTTTTTTAGCTCCGCTTCAGGCCACCAACAGCTTAAAGCTTTCAGCCAGTCTGACACTACTTGCAGATCACAAGCGCGGAACTTCTCGCACCCCTGGCTTGCTTCGTGTGGTCTAGCAAGCAATTTGAAGGCCTCTCTTGGAACTGTTGCATCGCAAGGCTTGGGTCAGTCTTCAAACTGTTGTGCCGCAAGGCAGTTTCGTAACACCTACTTTTTGGCATTGTCCGATGCATCTTGCACCCAGGCACTTACACATCTCTGCATGTCAAAACCGAATGTCCGGGAGGTCGTGCACAAGAAAGTTGCCGCCGTCATCTTCGCAGTGGATTCGGAGACACTCAACACTGGCTTGCAAAACAGTGCCTCCCTTAAAGATGAAACTGAGAAGCAGTGCTAAGCAGGCAGGGTCGGCGCATCTGACTTGGAGAGAGTCTCCCTAACCTCAAATTTCATCTTTGCATCTTCCCCTTGTCATCACTTCGTTCGCTTCTCATATGCCGCTCATAGTCTCATAGTCAATTGTGGGAGGGACTTCTTCGAAACCTGAGGTGGGGTCAGAGCAGCAGCGCACGCTGCGCGTAGTACTGGACGTCAATATCTGGGTCGTGCTCCAACCTCAAAAGGTTTTGGATTGAAGGCCGGGACTTTGGCGGACGTAAATGTCCTCTTCAACCAAGGGCGCAGCTCCAGCAAGCAAGGCTTGATGGTGGTGGTGATAGTCTGGCTCCCCAGGTTGTGGTGCTCCATCCTGTCATGCAGCTGATAGCTATCACATCACAGCCGGGAGCACACCCCAAAACATGCACTTGCCTTTTTAATTATCGGATCTGGGTTTGTACCAAAAACGAGCACACAGATGGGTGCTGCCTATATTCCTGCACCTGACGCAATGGCACAACACCAAGCAGTCCAGGACCCAAAGCGCTCACATGCCTGTTTGCGAAACTCCCGAATACCTTCAGCCTTGAACAAGCCGGTGCGGCATCCACATGATTGTTCGACAAGCGCAGAAGCGAACGTTGGGCACGGTGTCCTGCAGGAAAGCTTCTACCATCCTATACAGGTTTAAAACGACATGCCGTGTAGACTTCTTGCTCAATGCCCCCATCTCAAAATGGACCGAAGCACACGCATTCACGGCAATTGTTGTTTCCGCCTTCGTCGCCTTGATGAGAAGAGGCACTATGTACTGGACAAGCTGATCGGGCCTTGGTCCGGACAGGGCTGTGACGGCATGACGCTGGAACCACTGCGAGTCGGCTCCGAGGCCACACCCTTCAAAGAAAGGCTGTTTCCTGACTGATGCCCTGCAGGCACCGTTTCATCTTCAGAAGTAAGCGGCAGCGTGAAATAGATCCTGAAAGAGGTCCTGTTCTCCGCGAGATCATGTCACGATTCAACAGCACTTTGCCAACATCCACCATATTCACAACAACATGCAGGTTTCCTGAACCCTGAACATGGTGTCGGAGGGCCTGTGCAAAACTGGAACGAGCACGAACGAAGGAACAGCCCCTCTTTCCGCGAGTTCATGCTGTGAGAGGGGCTTCCAGGCCGTTCTGAGGCTTGTGCGTCATCACACCCGAGACTTGCGGCAGCACGTGGAGCCTGAGGATCACAGGATGCTCAAAAAAGCTGGGCTCTGTCTCGCGAATGGCAGGAGGCAGAGAAGCTCCAAAAAGCTCCAAGACTCTGGCGTTGTCACGCGGTTGGCGTAGCCGACGCTGCCAGAGTACTGCTCGACAAGCTTAGGCCTGAAAGGACGTAGAGGCCACGGTCAGACTGTTCAGCTTCTGCCCATCTCGGGCTGCTTTTTGGGGCCGGGCAGTAGATGTTCCACGGTCCACTGAGAACCGAAAGTATCAGCGATCTCTTTCAAGTGCTGTATCGCGGCCTCGTGGGTGTAAGGTCCCGGAGCGTCCCTTGAGCTAGGAACATGCTTCAACAGCAGTCCTGACGCACCGAGTGCACGGAGTCGCGCAAGCTGGACAGGAAGATGGTCTGCAGGGCCCAGCATTCGTGCAATCAGTTTTGGCCACCCTGCAGAATCGAAGCTTAGCACTATTTCATAGAAACCCGAGGAGAGCATGGAAACGGCACGACAACCCAGTTTTGATTACTATCCTGGACGACCCTATAGAGAGATGACATTGTAAAGGCCTGCGAGTGCTGGTGATGATAACCTTGAACGCATCTCGAGCTGCGGTGCGGTGTGCCTGGACTAACCTGTGGGGCCTGTTGCAGAGAACCGGTACCACCGCTGAACCCTAGGCATGGACACCTACCAATGGGGAGGAGACCCGTCCTCCAGCTTGGACTGGAACATCTCCATGCCGAACAGCCGCGACTGAATTCAGGTCATGCTGGGTCATCCGACTTCTTTTCTGCATTTGATCTGCCCTCACCCTGAGTGTCGGCGCTTCGGGGCAAGTCCAACTAAGCCCGTGACGAGCTTCGGAACTTGCTCTACGACGCTCTGACCTGAAGGCTGTAGGGAGAGGGGCTCAGGCCGTCCAGGCCACAAGCGCGACGTTTTCGCTGTTCAACGCTTGAGGGATGCATTGTGGGGCCCTGGCGGATGCGCCAGTGGTTGTCCATGATCAGGTTCTGCACCGTGTGCAAGAGTGAGTGGACCTCAACACTACTCATCGGAAGTGAGCAAACAGAACTGAAGACGAGAATCGGCTCTCACGGAATGCATCCAGTGCTCTCGATCCCGTGCTTGCCCACAAGTTGGCGAGGTCCCCCGAAATCTGGGGAAAGAGCCAGACCATCCACACTCAAAACTTCGCAGATGAGGCCGGCATGCGAGACGATATTCAGCCGCACGTCGTGGAACTCGTCCTTTAAGCTCGCATTTCTGCCGATACGAAACCGGCCTGCAAGCTTCTGGAACCACATGGCCTCACACTAGGGTACTGCCGAGATGTGAAGGCCCCATGCACAAAAAACTTCCTCGACCTTGCGAGCAGATCCGTCCTTCATGAGGTCGGAGATCAGGCCTGCCAAGAGCTGCCAAGAGCCAAGACGAGAGGAAGCGGCACTGCCGAGCATGTGCGGAGCATGAACATGCCCACGTAGACTCCATCAGAGAAACGAACTTGCTTTGCAATCCACACGACATCTGCAATGCAACGAGATAATGTTGCCGGGTGCGCTCAGCAGCTGTCGCTGCGTAACCTTTCATTGCTGGGCACTCCGCTTCAATTGAAGCTACCGCCTTTGCTTTTCCAAAACCCCCGAGGCGACCATGGCCGCCACAAAAGCATGCAGAATCAGATCAAGAGCGTACCGGGCTTCTGCCGTGACCGAAACATCGCAAGCTGATAGCCAAAGCTCCCCCTTTGAACTCTGAAGCGACCGCACATCCACTTCCTTGCCAAGCGACGTCACGTCCGAGGGCCTTCGCCACTGGCCCCAAAACTTGTGCCAGGGCCTCCATTGGACACTCACTCACCAGACTAAGGCCGCCAGCCACTGCAGGGACAGGTTTTCGGAAGATTTTGAGTGACAACAGACGTCGGAGGTCCTTCAAGCAGTCTTCAGTACTACCATGCAAGGACACTCCAAAAGCAGAGCCCTGCCTGCTGCCCGGTAAGTTCTAAGTCTCGCTATGTGCTGGGGCCGAGGCGGCTCGCACCGACTGCGCAGGATCCAGGCCCAGGGCTTGGAACTGCGGCCTCGGCCAACAGAGACCTCTTAGGGAGCGAGGTCTCCCAAGTCAGAGCTTGCTAACAACAGCTGGGCTGCATTGAGGCGAGAGGGACGTCTCAGCTTCTGGCAGAATGTGCTGCTGGAGCTGCTCGGATGTGAGAGGCTCTGGCCTTGCACTCGTGGGCAACACATCAGACTTGTCGGAGCACTGCAAGGTGTCGGGAGCGGTACTGACTTGGTGACTTCAGGCCCGCGCAGATTGAGACACGCCTCAATCACCCTCACAGCCTCCTTTCTCACTTCCTGCTCGTTGTCCTGAAGCTTCTATGGCAACGCTATGGTCTGCAATGCCAGCATAGAAGTTGCTCGAATCTTCTCGCAGTTTCTCAGCCTGACAACCCCACGCTTGCAGCAAGACTTAGAATGGTCAGCGGTATCTACAACATCCTTATAGCTCGCCTCTCAATCGGGCTGCGCAATGCTGTGCACCACAGGTCGAGGCCGGCATGCTTGGCAGCAGACTGCACTTTCACAAGCAAGGGGAGGGCCTTCATGAGCTGGATGAACGGCTGCATCAACTTCTGAGCTGTCAACTCCGGGCCTTTACGACACTGTCTGACTCTGTCGGTTCGTGGCTCTAGGCACAGAGCGCTAAACGCTGGCCTGAAACGCTGAGCTCCATGCCAAAGGCTTGGCAAAGCTGATCAAAGTTCTTGGCAACTGTAAGCCTGACAACATCGGCATGACCGCACGTGAAAGTATGCTCCTATCTGTCTATTTCTATGTACAAGAACACATGGGTCCAATTCTTGGAGCTGCAGAGCCTGCTGATTCTGTTGAAAACCTTCATATTGGCTGTGGTCGCTCGGCCTACACTTTGCACCCTTGGCCAGGTATGCAAGGAAAAAGGCCCTGACCCTTGGTACCTTGGGATACCTTGGGCTAGGGCCCGGAGAGGCGAGGCCGGGGGCACCTCCTTAAGCCGGCCTCGACCCCAACACCGCCAATAAGGCAGTCTTCGCTGGCTACATGGAGGCACCCGCAGGCCTTACACGCCAGGAGCGGTCCTCAGCTGCATCCTGCGTGTGTGCAAGGGGGAACGGACAGCACACATCCTTGTGCTGGTGCTTGCAGCATCTGCATGACAGTCGCTGCAAGCTGCGGCTGCGAAGAATCGACTTTTGCAATGTTGCTGGTCTAGCCAGGGTTCTGACCTGCTTGAGCGCAGCAGCCGTGGCAGCTGCCAGCCCAGCTGTGGCTAAAAGGAACCATCGATAGGTCTGGGTATGTCTGGGTACTAGATATCAAC
This sequence comes from Symbiodinium sp. CCMP2456, assembly GCA_905221635.1. Taxonomy (NCBI): domain Eukaryota; class Dinophyceae; order Suessiales; family Symbiodiniaceae; genus Symbiodinium; species Symbiodinium sp. CCMP2456. Next base: position 9,987 of record CAJNDV010001041.1, read on the forward strand.
TGCCGGTCCTTGATCACTGCCACGGTATGCTGACGATTCCTTGCAATCAGGTGGGCATGATCGAGAGTCAAACTCTGGTCTGCCAGGTGGCCAGCAGATCTCGCTTCTGAGAGGAAGACTCGTCGGCATTCAACATCTTGGCAATGACCAGCGTGGCGTGAACACAGGCAACACGAATTGTGTCCTGAAGTCGTGAAGATCGAGCATGCTTTGACTGCGACCCCTTTGTGGTGCTCAGGTTCTAGGACAGACAAGGCGGCAGCAGAAGAGTACATGTTCGGAGGACAGGCTTTCTTCCGCGCCAGACGGGCGACGACGTTCTGTTTCCTTCTTCCGCTCGGACTGAGGGACCGTCCAAACCTCGTGACAGTCCCTCGAAAGTATTATCACTCATCACGTAACGCATATGTCCTAAGTGCTCCAGCCGCCCTGCATGACATGATGCAGTGAATGCAGTGTTCTGTCTGGGGACACCTCACGGACCCCTAGTACTCATGCACGGCATCCGTACTAGGGCGAGTTACAGGAAGTGGGATCTGTTCCTCTGTCTCTTTCTGTCTTTGTGCAGGGCCCAGGTGCGCCTGCTCTTGAATGCCAGATTCTTGACACTGGGGGGACTTCGGCCTGGTCTGGGATCGGCATGTTTTTTCCAGGTGGCTATGTCCCCTGAAGTGCGCTCGACGAGGGTCCAGCCATCAGTTTCCCACACACTGCGGAAGGTGTCTCCTCTTCGAAGGTCTATGTCTCGTGGGTCGGCCTCATGCCTGGTGCTCGCGATCTCCCCGCATCGACCTCCATCAACCAGGCTCTCGGCATCAAGGAGCTGGCAAGGTCCCATTTTTTGGCGTCCTGCGCCTGCGATGCTTCATTAGATTTCGTGGGCTTCATAAGGACTTGGGTATAGATCTCCGGGCCTGGAAGGGCCTCGTGTCGGGCCTCGCTAGGATAACGCGGAGGTCAGGTGATCAGCGCCAGATTTGGGGGAACAGGTACTGCACTTCGGCTGTATGGCGATGGTGCCGGTGGGGTTGTGTTTTGCCGTTGTTTGGTCGGCTTTGCTGAAGGGCCCGTTGCTGTTCGGGACTGCTGGTTGCCGCGGGGTCACGGTAGGGGTTGGTTCGGCGGGCGGCCTGCGCCGCTGCTGTGTGTCTGGCTGGGTTGGTGGGCTGCTCGGGGTTGTCGTGACGGCTTGGCCCCTGCGGCGCTGCTGCTGTTGCTGCCCCCTGTTTGTGCGGCTGGGCCCCCGCGGTAACTTTTGGGTAGCAGGTGCCTGTTAAGCAGGTCTGCGAAGTTGGGGCTCTAGCGACAACCGCGACATTGCTCCTTGTGCTATCTTCCTCTTGCGGGCCTTGAGGACCGCTCCCCTTGATTAACGAAGATTGCCCCCGCGTCCTCACGCAACCACATGTCCGATACCCCTGCAGAGTCTCGGAACCCACAGACTCGGCTGCAAGCTGGGATCAGGAGCACGCTTCCGCAGCGGGTCAATGCACTCCCTCTCTCACTCTCACATTATCTTTTTATATCTTTTTATGTCTCCTTCTCTCTTACCTCACCGGTGCATGGAGGAAGAACGAGGCCGTCTGCGCGCCACGCAGGGTGAGGTTTGAGGGTCCTGAGTATCTTCCTGGGACAACTGCTTGTACACACCGATCAGGTCTGTGAGAAGATCCTGTCCAACACCACTTGGGCAGTTCCCAGCACTGATGACATACCCAGCTGCCTGCTTCGCGCAGACTGAGACGAAATCACGCATCTTGTGTGCCGCAGCACGACGCACCATGGGCGTCTCGTCGGCACACAGCATTGTAAAGGCCTGGCAACCGATGCAGGACCAACAAGTCAAGCATGACAAACTGAAGTGCCCTCGGCACACTGAGAATTTACCTCAAACGTCGCAAGGATCACTCGGCGCAAGCCCATTTTCTGATCGTCTTTCACCTCACATCTCTTGCGAGAAAGCTGCAAGCGAGCACAAGCAAGTAAGGCAACTCCCTTTCGAGCTCGAGACATGACGGTAGGCAAGGGGAAGAAGCGCCTCAGGAGTACATCGAGCTGCGACAAGCAAAATCGAGACCAGGTCCCCCAAAAAAACAAAAACTAACGGCAGCTAATGTGTGCCATGACCAAGAAGGTCCAAGAACCCCTCTTCGTTCCTTATGAGCACCGAGGAGTCCGCGCAGGCAGACACACGAGCAGTAAAGAAGTCGGTCTTCGTGGCCAGACGATGAAGAGTTGGCACCTGAGACAGGAAAATCCGAAAGGCTTCAGAGTTTCCTGAAACCGTCTCCGTCTCTGACAGGCACGATGGCAATGTCAAACAGCTGAGAGTACTGCCAGATGCTCCGGTGCCAGCGCAGGCCTTCAAGGCTCAATTTTCTCAAAGACGCAACGCAGAAACAATGCGGCCAGCTCTTTCGACATGCTGTGCAAAATAGCACGGCCACGAGATTCGAACCTCTACACAGAAGCACCAAAGACCTCGTGAAACACATGAACAGACACACACACACACAGCATTTAGCACAAGTTTCTGAAGCGGCCTACAAAACCTCCCCCTTTCCTTTTGTGCGATCGCGAGCAAACGGCGATGTCAGAGAGTTTCAATGCCTCAGCCTTACCCGCAGAGCGGAGACTCCAGGCTCAGAATAAGATACAGTCGTAAAAAGTCTGAATCTGAACGAGTGGCATTTTCCTACTCGTCCGGACACAACGTCCTGGCAACCACTGCAAAGGCTTTCCCTTTTTCCAAGGTCTTTCCTGAAACTTCGACAAGACATGCCGTTGCATAGGAGCAACTTCATGGAACGGTTTGCAGAACGATTTCTGGTCCTTGGATGAGTAGAAGCATGCACACTGCTGCTCTGTTGCCTCAGCTCCCCGCCCCGTTTAGCACTTGTGGGCTGTAGCATGTCCACGGTTGGTGTGGAACTGAGGACGAACACAGACACTATGAAATAAACACTCTGGTCTGTGGTTAAAAGCTTACTGCAAGGGCACGCCTCTGCCTCTCTGAAGCAAACTGCACTGCATGACCGAGTGGCTCGGCTGCCGCAGTAAGAATAAGAGTCTCTTCAAACGGAAAACGATTCGTTCATTTTTTCGTAGACTGCGGTTTAAAAAAGTATACAGTACGTACCTGCCGCTGGCAGGTGGACTTGGGAACACACACACACGCGCCGATCCACGCTGCGTGTGCAAAGCAGCCAAGTCCGATGGAACAAAAAGGAAAATGCATGCAAACATCCAAGAGGAACCGATCTTGCTAGTCGGCCAAGTGCAAGCATGTGCTCGACGGCCATCCAGCTCAGGGTTCAGTGGATCTGGGCACTCATCACGTCGAGAGCTTCCTTAAGGCACAAGACGGGGCCCTGGCTGCTCAAGAGCTCCAGCACCTGGCAGCAGCTACGCGGCTATGGCTTGAAGGTGGCAGAAGCACAAGCCAACGGCCCAACGGCCCAGCGGCCCGGCCTTGCCACGCTGCTGTGGAGGGGCCTTGGACTTCGCGGCGAAGTCCAGAGCTGTTCTTCCACGAGACGTTCTCTGCGTGGGCGGTGCCCCGGCGGCTAGAAGCATTCTCACAACTTCAATATCCCCCACCTCGGCCGAGTCATGCTGGTCTTACGTTTGCGTGCACCCTGAAGTGTTTGTTTGGCTGTTTAAAGCATCCCTGCCTTGGCCGCCAGGTGAAGTGGGTAGATGGTCTCGGCTTGGAAGAAGCAGCTGGACCCTAAGCGTGGCTCAAACTCGTCTGCGAAGCCGTTTGACTTCAAGAATTCCTGCAACCGCTCGCGTTGACGCAGCTTCCGCAGCTTCGACTTCGCCCTTCCACCCAAACTAGGAGGCTGAATTTGCTGCTTCTGCTCTGACTCCTTAGCCTGCAGTTCGGCCACTTTGGCATTGCCAGAGTGCAGCCAGTTAGCCACACTCTGAATCGAACTTCTGGTGGAAATGCTTGCGGTACCTGGCGCACCAAGCCGCTCCTCCCATGAGTTCACAACCGGACAAGGGCTCGTCATCACTGCAGATCCTTCAGCAGGCACAAGCATTGCTATTCCAGCCGATACGGCTGCAAAGACGCGGACTTGTCAGCGGCACATTGCTACGCGGAATGATGTAGAAATCTGCTGAAAGACTGAAAGAAAGCAGGCGTGTGGCGGTGCCACGCCTCTTTTCAATGACCTTGCACAAGGATTGGATAGCCTGGCATCACGGGCAGATTTTGTACCAAGAACACAGAAGATGCTCTCTGCCTGGTCTCGGATGACCGTCTCCTCTTGGGCTGCCAGGTGCTCCAAGGGTGCTATGAGCCTAAGAAACAGGAAACCTCACCCTGAGCTTCTAAACACGTGAAGCTTGCAAGACTGAGCTCATGACAAGTCGTCGTGCCCATTGATGTAGTCAGACAGTACTGCATACTGCCTGGACAAGTTAGCCACCGTGCGATGGGTCGGTCTAGGAATACTACGACGCCACGGGCTGCTAGGCGAATGCTGGATGTGTCACATGCATTTGTTTCCAGCCCCGGAAATGTCCTTCTGCATCCCTTTGCCATCTGACATCCGTCCCTACACCCTCCACGGAGTGACACGGCCTTGCCATTGAGTACAGAAATTCGTCGTCGTTGCACAGAGGCTCCTCTTGCACCACCTGTTAGCGCTGATTTCTGCAGAACATGGGTAATGAATCAAAACAAGACGTACGAAAAGCTGGCTGCAGATTCAGCAACCACATGAGGAGTGACCAGCAACTCGAGCTTTTTAGCATCCGACCACACCTGTACGACGTAAGGAATCAACTCGGCCACCGTCCTGTTCGGCCCTAGGGCCTCAGCAGTTGAAAGGCTAAGAGTGCTGAGTTGGGCTGGACATGCTCCTCTCCAGGAAAGTGACATCACCTTCACATCCGATAACTAAAGAACACTACCGTGACCAACACCACGCTCCCTCGCTCATGTGCCGGTCACGTCGGCCTTTGCATTCCGCACATCGCCCTTGAGGTCGCGACCGAGGCGATGAGATGCAGGTTGTTCACGGCGCCTTAGACTGCACTGTGTGCTCTAGCAGTCCGCTTGAAGCATTTACTAGAGCATTGAGCTTCTGCCTTTCGCCGCAGTCTGCTGACTGTCGAAGCACTGATCGGATCTTAGGGAGGTGCCGATTTTGATGGTCGCATTCTCATTTCTGATTTCTTCCTTGAAGAACTCCAAATAGTTGAAGTCCGTGCCTGTGTTTCCTGATTTACGTGAACAGGCAAATCACTATCCAGAAGTGCTTGCCGTGGCACGAGAAACAGACCTGAGCCAGCGACCAGCCATGGCTGGTGATCACTTGAGGAGCTCACAACGAAGCTTGAGCCCTCACTCCTTGTGCCACATAACGTCAGCCCGGCTGTTTTATGTGCGATCCCACTGCAATCGTCACAGCACGACGAACATCATCTTGTGGCAACGCGCTGCTCTTTTTTAGTTTCAAGACGCCTTCTGGATGTGGCTCGAACCGAAATGTACAGTCGCAACCAAGCCTTTGCTAAATCCCAGTTCTGAGAAAGTTGCAACTTCAAAAACTCCGGGTGGGAACAGCTTAGACTGCCTCACCCTCTCCGCTTTTGCCCCAGTGGTCCCAGCAGCCATTGCCCTTGCGCTGGGTGTAGTACGCGGCGGCTCGCTCCTCGCCCTTGAACGGCACCTGATGCTTTCATGTTTCCACACGAGGACAATCGGCAGCCAAGCATCCAACTCTGCCCCGCTTTCCCGCGCCCCCCCTCCCCGCATTGCTACCCCGGGCCTTGACGTATCCTGCGTACTCCT